>CM069133.1:84981252-85049173 GCA_035221665.1 Okamejei kenojei
CAAATTCTTTTGCTATCCCAGGCACATTTGTCCTTTTTATTTTTTTTTTTTTTTCATGTTTCTTTTTCCTTTTGTATTATTTTGGGTGTGTCTTTATAAATGCAAATCACCATCAACAGGTCCTGCCTTCTGCTACCCAATATCATGGATTTCATCCCATAACTTTCTTCCGGCCAAATCCTGTCCTAGTTCCGAACTCCCAGTTAGCCGCCAACAGCCAGATTCAAAAATAATTAAACCCCTCAGGGCTTTTTTAGGAAACTTACCTTCTGGTTACTATGACTCCTAGTCCTCAAATAATATTGGGAGAACTTTCCTCCATATGCCCATAATATTTCCACAAAAGTTTAATTATCTGGAGACTTGCAATATCAGAGTCTTCAAAACCACGTCCTCTCAGAAGTTTTTTGTTTTTTTAGATTTTTTTCATTTATGGAGCATTTTCTCTCCTGGATTTCATTTTTTAAACTAATTCCTAACGTATATCTGCCCCACCGTAACGTAACCTGCTCCGCAATCTAAGCTTTCCCGTTATATTATTTTTCGACACCCAGAAATCACATTAACCCGCGAATATCTTTACATCATAGATCTGTGCTATCCATCAGCTTAACTTGACTCTGACTTGATTAACAATAACTATTAACTGCTGTTACCTACCCAGCGCCGCTTAAACAAGCCCTACTTATGCAGCACTTACCTCCGTTGGCCGTTCCGACCGCTGCGAGGACTGCTCATTACTGCAGCTCCTCCTTCCCCGACAGCGTTGACGGTCATCCGTGCCAGCGTGAGGCGGGTATCGTCACGTAGTCCCATCACGTGACTCCGAATTAAAAAATAGGAGCAATTTCTCTGTAAGTCGACCTGGATCATCATTTTGCGCCTAATCCCGGGGGTGTTGGTGTAAAGTATAATTGTTTTCATTTAAAGTTTCTGGAGTTTCTGTTGCATGAATGCTTGATAAATAACTCTGAAGGCCGTGGCGAGATCAAAAATCATGAAAATTAATTTAAAGAATAAAGATTCTACTAAAAAAACCAGCTGGGCCAGCGGCCTTCCATTTTTTAAAGGAATAAAAAAATTCCTCAATATCTTTTACTGATATTCGGCCCCTAATAATTCCCTCTCATTGTCAAATTCTAAAAACCAAACAGTAACAATACGTAAGAAGTAAATCCATTCCTACAGAACCCTCTTAGCTGTTTTGAAGAATTAAATTTATTGATAGTAGAGAGAGATGCTATCATTAAAATCTTGGTAGTGGTTTAATATTTTCCCAACCTATCTGATTAATTTTATATATTGTTTTTTTTCTCCCTTCCAGTTTCCGAGTTTGTCGTCGCAAAGTAATTTTTTGGTTAATCACCAGAGATCAAGAGTGTAACTGTTTAGTCAGTTTGATAAAATTTTATGATTTGTCTGAGTATATTTGGTTGATAACATATAATTGATTGCTGCAATTTTATATATTATTCTAGAAGGCACGATTGCCGTTTCCATATCTAATTGCCATATTTCTATTTCCCAATACACAGTTGTTAGCGCGGTTCTCTTTATAACGAAAAAAGCTGATGTACAGAGATTAACCACCTCGTATAAAAGCTTGAATTATTCCCAAAAAGGAGGCACGAAATTCAGGTGTCAGTCTTTGTCTCTAAAAACATATTTATTGTTGATAAGATATTCGTACATGCTTATCATTTAAATTTGAGGATTAAGTCACCATTGTGTCTGCTTTCAGTCATTCCACTTAGTTTGATCATATATGTTTAAAGGAGCAATGGTCTGAAAATATAATAATTATGATAATTATAATTATATAGAAAATTGGTAATGAGCTTAAATCTACTACAAAGTAGTCTATCCTTAAATAGGTTTTAATGTACTGATTGTAGTAAAATGTATGAATTCCCATCCGGATGGGTTTTTCAATTCTCCAAGACAATCCTCGATAGTAGTGTGGTATTAAAATGTAGCGAATATTTAATAATTCGCTGTCTGAGCGTTCGACTCAAGAACTCCAGTGTTCCTGCCTAATAAGGCTTATAGGGTCTCAATTCAGGACTTTTTTAAAAATAGGTATCTGCACCAAGTCACGGAGATCGGTTTATTACCTTCTTTTACCCTCATCGAACGGCCCCATGAATTCTTAATTCTGTCTTCTCATGCCGATGCCCACCAATTCAAATACTATTTGCAGATACTTTATGCAGTAAATCTGATAAATGCTTTTTTCTGGCAAGGATTGTCTCTGCAGTTTCTTGCAAGTGAGTTATTCTCACAGGTTTCTCATTTGTTGCTGCATAGTAGTTGAAGTCAGACTCCCAGATTATCCTTAAAGTTTGGTTTCATTCGATTTAGAGTTTTCTCGTTACTTCATTGATTTGTAAGTTGAAATTTACTGACATTTCCTCCTTCATATTAGTCAGTTTTCGTACCACAAGATGATTCCATTTTATTTTCAAACCTCTAAGATGTCTTCATTTAATCCTCGTTTTATAGAGACTTTTCATATTTCTTTAATACTCAATTCGTTATTAAAAACATCATTCCACGTTTATACTGTGCAATTTTCCATTGTAAATGCTTGTTTCGAAAGTTCATTCATTTCACTTTTCTTGATCTTTATCTTCCTGGGCCCTTGAGACGTCCTCCAGGACAACATTAAAAACTGAGTCCTGGGGGCATCAGTCCGGCCTACGTCCTCCTTTGTTTGTTTTCCTCTTTTAGTTTTTTAGACTTCCCTGTTGTGGGGGAGGCGTGCTACCGACATTATAATCTCGCCAGAGTCTCGCGTCTGATGACACACGCAGCTGCTGGAAGCGATATGCACTGCAGGTACAGTTCCTGTATTTAAATCCCTTATTTTCCATTTTTTTTTTCGGCAGTGAGCTAGCTGGGCACTCAACGCCTAACTCCACCATTAGCGCCAGCTGGAAAGTCCATAATACAGAGAAGTGTTAATACAGCATTCTGCACTTATGAGACCTATCTTCCTGACTGTCGCAAAACTGCTAAATGACTCCAGAATGGATTTTGGACTTGCAAACATAATTCCTTTGCCGACATAATAATCATTTGGATATCCTCAACAGATAGAATTGAAGTATGGAACAGATCCAAAAAATCTTGCCGTTTATGTGGACTGCATAAGTCCTGGATACTTTTAGCCAGATGCTACCTCTAGTTGAATCTCCTATCCCAAAGGGATGCAAATATGGTGACAAGAGCCTGTAGCTCCGCATATCATCCGATAAATTATGGTATTCAGATTATCCTGTTAAAATTCCCTAATCGGATCAAACTCTGTAATATTCTCCAGATACTCACCCTCATCAGAGTGGGAGTAATACTGTGCACCCTGAACAGTTTTGCCACAGGCATTTGGTTGGAAGCCGCCTGTTAATGCTCTGAGCACGGATATTATTTTCACAATGATTAAAATGAAGCATTAACCCCCATTAGTTTCAGGGTTTCAATATCTTTATCGATATCCCCACTAATATTGGAGTCACTTATGTAATTAAAAGAATCGTCCAACACTCCCGGCTCTTCCTGAGCGTGGAAAAGAATGCATAGACGCAACCCAGAACCAGCTGTTTGCTCCCATAACCGTCTAACAGACACAGCATGTAAATGGCTCCTGAGCTAGTAACCCTTGCTCCCTTCTGGAGCCTCAACGGAGTTTCTTAGAGGAATGGAAATAGAGAACGCAACCCTGAACAGGTGTTGCCTCCCCAGGCCTCTGCTGACTCCCTTTCGGAGCAATCAATCTGTACAGGCATTGCCCGCCAGATGCTCTGAACAGCCACCTGCTCCAGTGGAGCCCCATTCTGCCACTGTACAACGTGGCCGAGTGGCCGCCGCTATTATAAATCGCCATCTCCTGCTGACGTTATTTATAGCCACAAGTGGTTGCTGCTCTACAGAATTTGCTGAACCAACCTCAGCCAGCAGATTCTATTTTTTAAATGCCAGCTGCTAACGGAACCTCCCACACAGCGTATGCTGACTGACAGCTGAGCTTTCATGCGTCACTGTCTTGGCTGCGGCCGCAGCTGCTATTTTAAAACCGCCAGCTGCTGCTGTCCGCAGTGTCACTGACCTGGCCACGCCGGTAGCCACAATTTTACCCCATCCCGACAGCTCCTTTCCGAAGCCTCCACGGCGGCCGCCTCTCCAAATCCGGCCGCCCGCTCGCCATTTGGCGCTCCAACGACGGCAGCTGCACATGCTGCCGCCCATCAGCTACTCCGGCCCACTGCACTCAGCGCCATTCCTGAAACCAAAATTGGCTTACCTGCCAGAAACTGCTCTGATTCCCTGCGCCATGCGTCGCACGTATTGACGCGCATACGCAGGCTGGCGGTATCTTCACATGACTTCGAAATAAAATCTCCATATCTGCATCACATCCAGTCCTTTCATTGAAATATTGTTTTTATGTCAAAGATAAGCGTGTGCCACAGCATGTGTGACTGCATACATGTCCATTCAATGGGTGGGTGGAGGACCACAAGAGCAAATTGGATAACTGACTTGTTTCAGGGTGGAGTTCTGGCTTCACAATGTCCATGACCCATTAATCCTGTCACTAGATCATAATATTGAGCATCTCCCTTGAGGCAGAGTTTTTGCTCCCTCTTGCTTTATCGATGCCCTGCATTAACAACATGACACATTCACTATGGTCATAGTTAAATCAAATGAATTTGGGCAGTTCCCCAAGCGAAGATGGATACAAAATTAATGGCTAAATTGCCCTTCCGAATATTCCAAAAATATTCTTGATTTTTTATTGCATTTATCTCGCTCTCTCGAGGGTTGTTGTGTCTGTGGCTGCCTGGTTTGTGTGATTGAATAGTCTACTATGTATGGCAAAAATTGAAACGAAAAGGTGTCAGAATCCATTTCCATGCTCTGTTGCTCTGATTTATAGCATCTCTTTAAACACCACCTGTCAGGCTGGCCTCCGCAGAATAAATTACAACTAGCCGACAATTGCAATTTGTATCCTCTAAATGATATTGACCCTGGCCTCAGGTGAGGCATTTATCCTGCAACCTGCTCTGAATTAAGTGGGTAGAAACTTGATGGCACTCGACCCAAAATGAAAAGAGCCAGAATGGTTTCTCCTGCCAAGCATACTTTGCAAGATTTGACCAACAGCATCTTACCTCAAGAGCATCTCCAAAGATCCACAAAGACACTTGGTGAGGTAGATTTATTGATCGGCAGCATACGCCAGAGCAAAAGGCAGCAAAGTGTGTGCTCCGAAGTTTGTACTGCTGATGTGCTTGGCATGACTTGGGCTGAGTGAAAGAACTCATCTGATCTCCCTCCGACAGTAAAGAAGGAACAGCTGGTACCGGGGGACAATCTATTCCACATTCATCAAAATTACTACAGTTCTCCTGGCAGAAGTGGCTCAACTTACTGAAAATTAGGGGCATGGTGCGACAATATGAACACACAGTGAGAATTTCTCCTCAGAGGTTTGATGA
The DNA here is from genome assembly GCA_035221665.1 of Okamejei kenojei. Taxonomy (NCBI): domain Eukaryota; kingdom Metazoa; phylum Chordata; class Chondrichthyes; order Rajiformes; family Rajidae; genus Okamejei; species Okamejei kenojei. The sequence continues at coordinate 84,986,757 of CM069133.1, forward strand.
ATTATTAAACTGTTGCTTAAAAATTGTTTTTAATTTGGCTCTCGTTGCCTAGAGCTATTCTGAGAAATCTCACAATGTTGCCAAACGGTTTAAATAAATGGTATAATTTATAACAACCCATATGCTTCAAATTATATTTTTCATTTTCATTTTCTAATTACTAGGAGGACAGGCATTGGTGAAAGATAGCGGGCCATAGTGACAGTTTCTTTAGAATATTTTAAAACATTGGGAACATTTACTTCATTTTGAGAATGGAAGTTCTCAGCCAGTAAGATTAGGCTCCTGTCTTTTTGAATGCCCCACCATTTTTCCCACAAATCGTACTGAACTTTTCATCATGGAGTCATAAAAAAAACACCATTCATCCTCTTGACCATGGAGATTCCCACTTTAAACATTTTGACCTTACTGCTGAGAGCTTCAAGCATCAGTCTCAACCTCTTTTGGTAAGAGGAGTGTTAGATTTCCATCATTCGTGCATTATGATTTCACCTGATGTATGCTCATCAAAGTACATTGAGAAAGCATGAAAGGAATGAATTTAGGTTCCTGTGTGAAAATGATGCATTCCACAGCACAAAGCCCTAGTCATCACCCATTTCCTTCTGTCCAGAGACGCTGCTTGTCCCGCTGAGTTACTCCATCATTTTGTGTCTACCTTTGGTTTATACCAGCACCTGCAGTTCCTTCCTACACATTCCTAGTTTCTTTCAGTTGGAAAGAGGTGTTTTGTTGGATTGATGGGGCAAGGGGAGATGCTGGTTAAGCAAAGCCAGGTAACTGGCTCTGTGGGGGCCAGCTGGTGACTTCATCACAGGTGTTCAATGCAGCAGCAGCTGGGGTATGTCTGCTGGTCTCAAATGGCACATTTTGGATTTCATTGCAAACATTTGCTGCTTAGTAAATATTTACGCAGTTAATTCGAAAAAAAAAGGATTATCTTGTTGAACATATTACCTTCACTCAGGGTATCAACTGAACGTGTTTGAACAATAGACTCTAATCTACAGTTTATTTCAACTGTAATCTTTATTAGCACTCATAAGTATATGTGCAAACCACTGACTTCTAAGAACTTCACATTTGGTTTTAACTGTTCCAGCTTATCACTTCTTATTCTAACTCACAAGAATTGTGACTTGGACTCAAATACTACCTGTGAAAAATGAGAGTGGCCCGGCTTGCTCTGCAGATGGTTAATCTTCTTTGAGTTCCAAATCTCAGGGCCCTCTTTCTTGTGATGGGTTGATCCCCCGATTGTTGCTGTGGACCATACTTCTTGATATGATTTTAACAATCATTGTGAAACTCTCCACGGACTGAATAAACAAAATATAACTTATCTTCAGTCTAGTGGGTTCATACTTATAATCTTGGCCTGTTCAATTTTCCTTCTTATTATTGTCTAGTCTCCTTACAAAATGGCCATTTCCAGATCTTGTCTGCACTGTTTCCTCAAGGTCAATCACGTTTCATGAAATTATCTTCAGCGATGCTCTCACTAGTGTTGATCACAAAGACCCCTCTCTCCCCTGTCCCCTATTCCCCCCCTCTCTCTCTCTCTCTCTCTCGCTCTCTCGCTCTCTCTCCTCTCTCTTTCTCTCTCTCTCTCTCTCTCTCCCTCCCCCCCCCTCCCCCCCTCCCCCCCCTCTCTCTCTCCTCTCTCCTCTCATCTCTCTCTCTCTCTCTCTCTCTCTCTCTCTCTATATATATATATATATATATATATATCCCTCCTCTCTCCCTCTCCCCCTTCCTCCCTACTCTCTCTCTCTCTCTCTCTCCTCTCTCTCTCCACCCTCTCTCCCCCCCTCTCTCTTTCTCTCCCTCTTTAGCGAACAGCTCGCAGAGACAGTCAGGATACTTGACATGTTCTCTCTGTTACATTTCCCTCTTTTTGAGTGTTTTGTGAATTAGATGACACTGGAACCCTGAGCATATTTCATCTCACATAATTTAAATATCCGAGTCCTTGCAATGTTACAACTATTTGTACAAAGCATTGCCATGCAAATAGTACTTAAAACAATGAGTGCTACTTTTTTTTTTTTGTTTGTTTTTTTGTTGTGTGTTTATTTTTGTTAGAAGTAAGTACAATAGTGTGGTACTTGAGTACCTAATACATACATACATATTTCCATTCTTATACAACTTTGTACTTTTGATTTAATAATAAAAGAACAGTGAGAGAAAAAAGAAATAAAGAGTGTCAGAATAGATATAGACAAGCGAGTAGAAACAGATAGCCAAAGAAATACAGGACAGAGATAAGAAGCTAAAAAGATTGAAAGAAAAGGAGAAAGTAAAGGAAAGAGAGATTAGGAGAGATCTACCTATTTCGTATTTTTGCCCATCCGTCACCCGGTTCTAAACCATTTAATTTCTTATGTTGCACCATCTGCTTGTAAAAAGTTGATAAAAAGGAGACCAAGTCTTTAAGAATAGGTCTACTTTGCCTAGTAGGAGGAATCACATTTCTTCAAGGTGTAGCATTTCAGACATGTTTGAAATCCACATTTTGAATGTTGGCGTGGTTGCATTTTTCCGAAATTTGAGTATATGTTTTTTGCTGTTATTAGACCGTAATTAAGAAAAGCTTCTTGGAATATAGTTAGTTTACTTCCCTCTTCCATTGATCCAAAGATAATCAGTTCTGTATTGGGGTTCAATTTTGTGTTAAATAGTTTTTTTTAAAAATTCCAAAAATTTCATTCCAAAATTTATACAGTTTTATACAAGAGACAAAGGAATGTGCTATAGTGGCATTTTGAGTTAAACATTTGTCGCAGATGGGGGAAACATTTGAAAATTATTTATTCAGTCTAGTTTTCGCATAATATAGTCTATGTAAAATTTTAAATTGAATTAGGTTATGTCTTACATTAATTGAACATTTATTTACATATAATACATTTTTTTCCCATCTATCGTTCGGAATTTTTATCAATAACTCTTGTTCCCAGTCCCTTCTAATTGCCTCTGTCGTTGGTGTTTCTATATTTAGAATTGTATTATATATAAGAAAGATATTAAATGGCTTGAGTTTTCTGCGGAGCCTTTCTATTCATTCCTTCCTCCAATAAATCTGGGGTTAAATTTTGATATCCTTGTATATATTTTTTCAAATAATGTTGAAATTTGAAGATATTTGAAATATTGATTACTTTTCAAATTATATTTTAGTTGTAATTGTTGGAATGATAAAAGTTTTCCCATTTCATACATATCTCCCATCGTTTTAATTCTATTTCTTTCCCAATGGATACATGTTTTATCAATAATGGATGGTTTGAATGAGGGATTATTAGCTATTGGAGAAAGAAGCCGATATTTTCTTAATTTTACTTCGGAGTCACGTGAGTGACTACGTGAAGACCCCGCCTCTCACGCTGGCAACGGCATGACGTCAACGCTGACGCGCGAGGAGGAGCTGCAGTAAGGAGCAGCTCCTCGCAGCGGTCGGAACGGCCCGCAGGTAAGTGAAGTTACACCGGGGCGTTTTTTTTTTTAGGTTACGCTGGTGGCTCCAGCAAAACGAAACTAAAAAGAAAATTTAGAGCCACGTTAACGTGCTGATTGAGCACTGATTTTTAAAGAAAAATGGAAAAATCGGGAAAGAAGTTTTCGCGGGTAAAAAGATGTTCCCGGTGAAAGTAAAAATACGGGACGCGAAGTTAGTGCGGACCCGGTTCCGATACCGTTGGCCGCTGATGTACCCGATAGTGAGGTTTCCAGATTCTCCAGAAACAATAACCACGGAGGAAAATGTTCCTAAAGAATGCAAAAAGAAATCTGAGAGGCCCGTGGTTTCTGAATGACTCTGATATTGAAAGACCTCCAGACAATAAAACTATGTGGCTAAAAATGGAGCATATGAAGAAAGTTCTCCAAACAATAATGAGACAAGGTCAGAGTACCCAGATTAATCCCAAAAAAATCCCTGAGGGGTTTGAATATGATGAATATGGCTGTGGGCCAAGTTGGGAATATGATACTCCGGACCCAGGATTGGCTGGAAGAAAGTCTCATGGGATGATATCCCAATTGATTTAGGGCTGCAGAAGGCAGACCCTGCTGGTGGCTATATGGCTTTTGAAAGCACACCACAAAGTAAAAAAGAAAAGGCCTAATGTGCCTGGGATAGCACAAGAGTTTTGCTATACCTGAAGAAGTGGTGAGGCTATGGAAGAAATCCTAGCTGCAAACATAAATTATATGGTATCTCACCAACTTCCACAATTCTGTGATGAATGAAACATCAGAATTATATAAAGCTCCAAGAAATTGTGCCTCATTGGAAGTACCTACGGTGAATCCGAGGATATGGGACGTCTATGACTCCAAGTATGAGAGCCCTAGAAGTGAAGTTTCAAAAGGTGCTCAAAATTAATTTCTGCCGCATTACGGCCTATGGCAGGCAAATGGAGAATCTGGAAACGGAAAAGATTCAAAAGGATATTTTGGGCTTATTATGTAATTCATTCTATGAAATTAATTGCATGAGGAAAACGGCGATTCGGCCCATATTTCACACCCTTGATTTGCAAGCCTGTGTCAAGAAAGTGGAGTTCAAGCTCCTGGGTATTTGTTTGGAGAAAATTTGCCGAAACAGCTGAAAGAGTTGAATGACGAAGCTAAATATTTTAGCAATGTTAAACCCTTTGTTTTTGGACAAAGAAGGGGTTTTTCGACCCGAAGGGGTTTCGAATTTCCATTATAGAAGCAGAAGTTTGTCACGAAAATACTATCGTGCTGTGCAGGCAGGTGCTTCCCTGTATTCGGGAAGAAGGAGACCACCATGCTCATACGGAGAGGTATTAAAGACTTATATACTTAAAGAAACTTGGATGACCCTCCAGTTGGAGGGAGATTGCAAAAATTTTATAATGCCTGGCTTAACATTACTTCTGATCGATATGTATTACAAGCAGTTTCAGGAGCCATTATTATTTTTAAAGAAGGGGGTTAATCCTCCTGTACAGAATAGACCTGCTTATGCTTATGTGTTTTCTGCAGAGGAAAGAATGGAGATTAATGTGGAAATTGACAAATTATCTGGAAAAGGCGTAATTGAAAAGACTTATGAACATAAGCATCAATTTGTCTCTAATATATTTCGAAGAGATAAAAAAGATGGTGGTGCAGAATTATTCTGGACCTTACAGATCTGAATAAGTTTGTAGAATACAAACATTTTAAGATGAAGACATTCAGTACTGCAAAATACTTCTCTCAGCAGGGTGTTATATGGCTAAGATTGATTTGAAGGATGCCTATTATTTTCTGTAGCAATTCATCAATGCTTCAGGAGGTATTTAAAATTTAATTGGCTGGGGCAATTATGGCAGTTTAAAAAGCTTTACCAAATGGATTGAGTTTGGATCCTAGACTCTTTGCAAAACTGTTGAAACCAGTTTTAGCCCAATTAAGAGCACAGAAACACATTGTTATGGCTTATCTGGATGAATATTCTGATCATTAGTGATACTCAAGAGTCAGCTGAGCACTCAGTTTCAGTTACTAAAGCTTTGTTTGAAAAGCTAGGGTTTTGATTCATCCAATTAAGTCCCAGCTGCAGCTAGCACAATCAATTAACTTTTTGGGGTTTGTAATTAACTCAGTGACTATGTTAGTTACTTTGCCAACAGAGAGAAGGCCAATGACATCTTGATGACTTGTAATTACCTCATTCACCAAACCTTATCCCTCCATCCGAGAAGTGGCGAAAACCATTGGAAACTGGTAGCAGCATTTCCGGCAGTGGAATTTGGTCCATTACATTATCAAAAATCTTCAAAGGACAAAATAAGGGCTCTTAAAGAGAAGGCAGGTCACTTTGACAGGCCTATGCAATTAACAAAAGAAGCCGTGTTGGAATTACAATGGTGGGTTGAAAATGTCCCACAAGCTGCTAAGAATATCATGATTAAACAACCTGAAATGGTTTTACAAACGGATGCTAGTGCTCTCGGATGGGGGGGGCTACAGATTCGTCCTCCAGTTGTGGAGGTAGATGGAAAGCTCAAGAAGAAGCGTTTCTTCAAGTTTATGGTATTAACTATTTGGAGTTATTGGGTGCTGTTTATGGACTTAAAGCATATTGTTGTGCTAAACAAGGTCTACATGTGTTAATACAGTTAGACAATAAAACGGCGGTTGCATACATTAATCACATGGGGGGAGTTAGGTCAGTATCATGTGATTGTCTGGCCAATGAGATATGGCAATGGTGTATTGGTCGCCAAATATGGATTTCAGCAAGCTACATTCCGGGTAAGGACAATGTGGTAGCAGATGAAAGGTCCAGGATTTTTAAAGATAATACGGAATGGATGCTTAAGCCAACAATATTTAAGAATATTGTAAACCCAATTTGGGTTGCCAGAAATAGATTTGTTTGCATCTAGGCTTAATCATCAGTTGCCTACTTATGTGTCTTGGGAACACGATCCAGATGCAGTAGCAGTAGATGCTTTTCATTACACTGGGGAAAGATGTTCTTTTATGCTTTTCCGCCATTTGCTTTGATTCAGAGATGCCTGAAGAAGATAGAACAAGATTCTGCTTCTGGATTGTTGGTAGTTCCAAATTGGCCAACTCAACCTTGGTTCCCAGTAATGCTTGAATATGATTAAAGAACCATATATGTCGATTCCTAACTGTAGTGATATCTTGACTAATCCGGTAACTAAAGAGATTTACCCATTGTATGCATATATGAATTTGTTAATCTGCAGGTTTTGACCAGACCACTACAGGAGCTGGGATTGTCGGACCAAACTATGAAAGTTATGGTTGCATCATGGCGCAATAGCACACAAAAGCAATATATGACACATATTAAGAAATGGGGAAGACTTTTGCACACAGTCAAATATTTCTTATGATATAAATGTGAGGTTATCCACTTTGGTGGCAAAAACAGGAAAGCAGACTATTATTTAAATGGTGGCCGATTAGGAAAAGGGGAGATGCAGCGAGACCTGGGTGTCATGGTACACCAGTCATTGAAAGTAGGCATGCAGGTGCAGCAGGCAGTGAAAAAAGCGAATGGTATGTTAGCTTTCATAGCAAAAGGATTTTGAGTACAGGAGCAGGGAGGTTCTACTTCAGTTGTACAGGGTCTTGGTGAGACCACACCTGGAGTATTGCGTGCAGTTTTGGTCTCCAAATCTGAGGAAGGACATTATTGCCATAGAGGGAGTGCAGAGAAGGTTCACCAGACTGATTCCTGGGATTGTCAGGACTGTCTTATGAAGAAAGACTGGATAGACTCAGTTTATACTCTCTGGAATTTAGGAGATTAAGAGGGGATCTTATAGAAACTTACAAAATTCTTAAGGGGTTGGACAGGCTAGATGCAGGAAGATTGTTCCCGATGTTGGGGAAGTCCAGGACAAGGGTCACAGCTTAAGGATAAGGGGGAAATCCTTTAAGACCGAGATGAGAAAGACTTTCTTCACACAGAGAGTGGTGAGTCTCTGGAACTCTCTGCCACAGAGGGTAGTTGAGGCCAGTTCATTGGCTATATTTAAGAGTGAGTTGGATGTGGCCCTTGTGGCTAAGGGGATCAGAGGGTATGGAGAGAAGGCAGGTACGGGATACTGAGTTGGATGATCAGCCATGATCATATTGAATGGCGGTGCAGGCTCGAAGGGCTGAATGGCCTACTCATGCACCTAATTTCTATGATTCTATGATTCTATACTGTAAATATTGCAAATGTTTTGGAATTCCTTGCCAATTTGCATTTTCAGCAACATTTAAGTTACAGTGCCATTAACACTGCACGCAGTGCTTTGTCGTCCTATTTAGGGCTTATGACTGATCAGAGATCAATTGGGTCGCATCCATTAATATCTAGATTCATGAAAGGAATCTTTAATATTAATCCACCCAAACCAAGATACACAGAGATTTGGGATGTGAGCATTGTACTTACGCTACTTAGACAATGGACTCCAATTGAAGGGTTGACATTGGAAAGATTGACATTGAAATTAGTCATGTTAATGTCACTGGTCTCAGCTCAAAGAATGCAAACTTTAACAAATGTTGCGTTTTAGACTGTATGCATGTGACTACAGATAATGTTGTGTTCTATGTTTTGCGAGTTGATCAAACAAAGCAGACCAGGGAGATCTGGAACAAAGGTAACCTTTCAAGCTTATCATATTGATCCTACTTTGTGTGGTGGTTAAACATTAGAACAAATATATTAAAGTTATTGACACCCTTTGAGGAAATGAAAAAGTGTTAATGGTTACGTACAAAAAACCACACACAAAAGCTTCAGTTCAAACTATCTCAAAATGGTTGAAACAGGTGTTGGTTTTAGCGGGAGTAGACACTGATGTGTTCAAATCTCACTCTACCAGGGCGGCAGCTACGTCCGCGGCAAAGGGGCGGGACGTACCTCTCGAGCATATTTTAAAAGTCGCAGGGTGGAGTAGAGAAGAAACTTTTTCAAAGTTCTACAATAAACCTGTTCACACTATGACAAGCTTTGGACAACGCGGTGTTGGGAGCACTATAATCACCTGCTTTGTTTACTATTAATTGCTATAATCAAGGGTGTAGTCACTTCTATCTTTTATCACTTGTAATCATTTTCCCTCAGATATAAGGAGGGTTATTATATGGTCTTTAAACCATTAAAAAGTTAATTGTGAAATGATCTAACATTAGTCTGGTTTCTCGTGTATGTGTTTACTTAGCCGGACTGTCGTACGGATTGATTCTACGACATAAAAAACACAGAAAGCTTTAAAATCTTCACGTAGTCACTCACGTGACTCCGAAGTAAAATAGTAAGATTAAACAAGAACTTACCAGTTCGAAGTTTGATCGTTATTTTATGAGGAGTTACGATGAGGGATTACGTGCCCTCCGCTCCCACCCTCATAAAATAAATGATCAAATGGTAGTTCTGAGTCTTTTATGAGCCTTACTATGTTACTCCGGCTTTTGGTGTTCTGTGTTTTTCATGCCGCTGCTTTGAAGTATGCCGTTGCCAGCGTGAGGCGGGGTCTTCACGTAATCCCTCATCGTAACTCCTCATAAAATAACGATCAAACTTCGAACTGGTAAGTTCTTGTTTAATCTTACTATTTTATAGTTAGTTTTATTTGTTTCCAAATTCGTATTATACTGTGAATAATTGGATTCTTCTTATATATTATATTGTTCAGTTTCATCGGGGAAAGAAGGATCGCTCCTATATTATAAGGGGAACAATCCTCTTTCTCCATTTTTATCCAATCTACCTGTTGGGCAGAACTGTCCAACCAATAGATTATATTTTTAATATTCACTGCCCAATAGTAATACAATAAGTTAGGAAGTGTCAGTCCCCCTAGATTTACACAAGAGTTTTTTTTTTTAAATTCTGTGTGAATTATAATCCCATATGAAGTTTATAATATCAGAGTCTAGTTTTTTAAAGAATTTTTTAGGTTAGTATATTGGTATTGATTGAAATAGGTACAATATTTGTGGTAAGAAGATCATGTTTATTGTGTTTATTCTGCCTATTGAGGACATCGGCAGTGTTTTCCAAAATTTAATCAACCCATTTAATTTAGTTAATGAAGGCATATAGTTTGCGTTGAGTAATGATTTATATTTCCTTGTGATTTGGATGCCCAAATACTTAAATTTTTCTGTTGCAATTCTAAAGGGGAATTTCAACAAATGTGTCGGCTCTTGAGGTTTTATCGTCATAATTTTGCTTTTATTCCAATTTATTCTATTTCCTGAAAAAGAACCAAATTCCTCTATTAAGTTTAGTATATTTGGTATGCTAATTTGCGAATTTGTAATATATAGTAATATGTCATCTGCATATAATGAAATTTTATTATTTGAGTGTTTGGTATTATATCCATGAATATTCGGATGACTTCTTATATACTTTCTGCTAAAGGCTCTATCAGTAGTGCAAATAGCAGGGGCTATAGTACGCACCCCTGCCTATTGCCCCTTGCTAATTGAAATTTCGGGGATAATATATTATTAGTCAGTATTCTAGCCGTCGGCTTATCATATAATAATTTTACCCATGAGATAAAGTTATTCTCCCATGTTAAATTTTTGCAATACTTTGAATAAATGTTACTTGATCTAAAGTTTTTTCTGCATCCAATGAAATAATTGATAGTTCTTCAGTATTATGTGAGTACATTATATTAGACAGCCGTCTCAAATTGTTAAAAGAGTATCTCTTTGGTATAAATCCTGTTTGGTCCGGATATATTAGTTTGCTGACATATTTACCCAATCTTCTCGCTAGGATCTTTGCTAATATTTTTTTATTCTGTATTTAGGAGTGCAATACCTCTATATGAGCCTGGGTCTTCTAGATCTTTATCCTTTTTTGGTATAAGTATAATCGTTGACTCAGTTTCTGGTAGTTTATTTTCTTTAAAAGTGTATATATATAAATCTTGCAGGCGTGGGGAAATTATCTCATAGAATCTTTTATAGAATTCATTACTAAAGCCATCTGGTCCTGGTGTTTTGCCATTCTTCAACAAATTTATTTGTTTCTTCTATTTCCTGTAGTGTAATCTGGGCTCCTAATCCCTCTTGTTCCACCATATTTAATTTTGGAATATTACAATTGTCTAAGAAATTTGTAATTTGAGTTTTTATTTGCAGAGGTTTTCGATGTATATAAATTTTGATAAAATTGAGCAAATCTTTTTATTAATATCTTTAGGTAGTGTTAGTAATTCCCCTTTGTCTGATTTAATTTTAGTAATTGTATTTTCTGTTTCCCGTTTTTTCAGTTGGCGTGCTAAGAGTTTATGTGGTTTATCACCAAATTCAAAATGTTCTTGTTTTGTAGTTTGAAATAATCTTATTATTCTGGCCGATAAGATTGTATAATTTATATTTTGTTATTGTTATCTTATTATGTTTATCTATAGTTGGTTCTTTGGCATTTTCTAAATCTAATTGTCTAATTTCTTGTTCTAACTGCAATTGTTCAGTGTTATTCTTTTTATTTTGGAAAGCTTGATATGAGATTATAGTTCCTCTAATAAATGCCTTAAAAGTTTCCCATAATAAGGAGGATGAAATATCTGGTGTATCTTTTTTCTCAAAAAAGAATCCCATCTGCTCTTTTTAAATATGTACATCCTTGTGAGTTGTTTAAGATTTGGGGGTTAAACCTCCAAAGCGATTTTTTATCAGGCATTTCCATCTAATTTTAAAGAAAAGTTAGCGGGAAATACAGATCTGTCAAGTGAAGCTATGGTACTCCCAAAATGTATCATCACACATTTTATGAGGATTAAACAAAATCAGCTATTTCTGAGCCCATTTCTACAACACCGTTATAATCCCGTACCCTAAGACTACTCTCCACACTATCACCAACTCTGCCAATCCTCATGTTACCGATCACACCTCCTACATCCACATCAAAATCATTCACATATATTACAAACACCAAATGGCCCAGTACTAATCCCTGTGGAGTACTACTAGTCATAGGCATCCAGTCACAAAACTACCCTCTACCATCACTGTTATGTCCTGTTGTCAAGCGAAATCCAATCTGAAATCCGCAATTTTTATCTACCTGCACTTTACTATCATCCCCGGGCTTATCAAACATCTATTTATTCTGCCATAATACAAGCTTCTGCTTCCCTTGCCCTTTCAAAAAGTGTTTCTATTAGTCATGAACTTTTGAGAAGTATAATTTAATGTTATCGCTGACTACCAATGGGTGACTCCTGAGTCTCAAAGAGTGACTCATCATTTTAGATTCTCCAACAACAGGAAACATCCTCTCAACATGTGCTGTGCCAAGAGCCCTGTGTTTCAATCAAGTTGCCCTTCACTCTTCTAAAGAGCATTCTAATCTCACTCTAAACAAGTCTGATGGAGGCTATTTCTCTAATTGTTCCTCGGAAGATAGCTGCTCTATCATAGCCATCACACTGGTAAACCTTTTCTGAATTGCTTCCAATGCATTAACATTCATCCTGAAATTAAACCAACATCAATCATGGTACTGCAGATGCTAACACTCTATATAATTAAAGCATAACATCTCTGCTTTAGTATTCAGCTTCCCTCACAATAAATTGTATCATCCCCTTAGCTATATATACCATCCCTTTATTAATCCTCATTAATCCATTCCACCCCCCCCCCACCCCTTACACATCAACTCCTTCAGATTCTACCACTTGCCCTCAGACCAGACACAATTTAGAACAGCTAATTATCCTACCAACCTCTGTGTATGTGGGATGTTGGTGAAAACCAAATCCATGCAATCGCATCCCCTTATCTTTACTTGTTACTGGCAGCACGCTAGGATTCCTCTGCACCACAGAGTTCTGAAGCTATTTACCATTAAGGTACTTACTCTCTATTTTTTCAGCCAGAATGAACAATTTCATATTTTCCTGTGATATACTTCATTTGCCAGTTCTCCGCCAACCCAATTAACCTGTTTTTATCCCTTTGCAATCTCCTCCTGTCCTCTTGGCAACTTACTTTCCTATTTACCTGTTTCATGGGCAAATTCAGCAATCATGTCTTCAGAGCCTACACCAAAGTTATTTGTATAAATTGTAAATTAATTATATCATGAGATACTCGCGCCAATCACCGTGGCAACAAGGAAAGGACCCAGCTTGCTGAAGGCAGAGCTCACACTGGCAATTGAAAAATGGATCATTTTACATCGGAGTCACGTGAGTGAGTCCGTGAAGAACCCCGCCAGTCCGCATGCGCGTCATTACGTCTGACGCATGGCGCAGCAACCGGCTGGGAGGAGCAGCACTACTCCAGCGGCAAGTTTAAAAATTCTCAGGTAAGTGTCAAACTTGTTGGAGGTCATTTCTGCACTTGTTAAATCTTGTTACAGTAGGGCAAGTCCAAGCATGAAGAAATCGTTAACAGCAAGGCGAGCCATAGCAAAAGTATCTAAAGACCGTGGGAGTGCGGGTAGCGGGCGGCCGCCTAGCTCATCTACTGAGTCGCTAGTAATCGGACCAGCGACTACAGGCTTGGTGTCTGAGGGCACCGTGGCTGCGCCGGAGGGGCGTAAGGCCACCAGAAAGTCTGTCCGGCCAATAGACTCGCACGAGTCCAGTCGGAAGGGTTCTCCCTCGAGAATGAATACCGTAGAACGGATATCCAGAATGGAGCTCCTATTGGAGAGGATGCTCCATCAAGAGCGTGGCCTCTCCAAGAGCCCGTGCCAGCAGTTACCTACAGGGCTGCCTAGTGTCCTCCCTCTTGGGGAGGAGAGCATACCGGGTCAGTACATTCTGATTGCCAATGCTAAGTATGATCCTTAGCATTGGAGGCTGCCCCACGGGTCAAAGAGCACGAGCCAGAGGTCCCATTCCTGGTGGATAGGTTTGCCGTCCCAATAGAACTCTGGAGAGCTGCTAGGGGAACAGCTGGCTGCCAGTATTAATTACTTGGCCTCGCACCAGCTTCAGGAGCTGGCCATGGATGCAATGGCCAAAAAGTATGACACCCAGCGAATTGTATCCTGCTTAAAGTACCAGCCGTAAACCATGCCATTTGGGGCCATATGGGAGTAGGCATCTGGGCATCTGAGCTAAAAACTACAAAGGATGCTGAAGCTGCTCGCATTCGGCATTACAGAGTTCGGAGGTCGATGGATGGGTGGCACCTGACTGAGTTCAGCAGGATGCCCTGGCTCTCATGTGCAATGTGCACTTTGAGATAAACTGCCTTAAAAAGAGCGCCATCCGCCCTACCGTTAACCCGAGCTTCGCTGCCCTGTGTAAACCTAGCAACATACAGCCACTGAACCTATTGTTCAGGGAAGACCTCATAAAGTGGGTGAAGGAGCTAGACGACGAGGCAAAAACCGTCGGGCTCATCAAGGCACCAGTGACCAGCAGAACCATTTGGAGGCAGTACCCCTATAAGCGGCTTGCTGAAACTGTGTCCGGGCAAGGACCAAGCTGGCCATTCCATGAGCGCAGCTGGTACATTCCAGCAGGAGCAAGGGCAAACATGCCTTTTCCCACCAGAAATGGGACAAAGAACACCAATGGAGGTAGGTGGGTCTGGTTCTTGTCGAAACATATTGAGTGAGAATTACTTACCAGTTGGGGGGAGGTTACACAGGTTTCTGAAAGAATGGTATAAAATGACATCAAACGTGTTTATACTGCAAAGTATACAAGTGTTTCAAATTGAATTTATTCCCAATCTGAGTCCACCCACCGAGCACAAGCCAGAGTGGGCACTCATTTTTCTCATAAAAAGAGAATTTGGAGATTCAAACTGAAATAGCAAAACTATATTTTTAAAGGTGTAATTGAGATGACCGTGCATCAAACTCATCAATTTGTATCTAATATTTTACCTAGACCAAAGAAAGATGGTGGGTATCGGATTATTTTGGAGCTGACAGGACGTAATCCGTTTGTGCAGTATAATCATTTAAAAATGGAAACATTTGCTACTGCCAAGCAATTGATTTCCAGAGGGTGTTATATGGCATGTATAGATCTTCAGGATGCATATCACTCAGTGCATGTTCATAAAGAGTTTCAGAGATATTTGAAATTTAGCTGGATGGGGCAATTATGGCAATTTAGAGCACTGCCTAATGGGTTAACCTCAGCCCCTAGATTATTTACAAAGCTGCTAAAACCAGTATTGGGTTACTCCGGGCACAGGGCCATATTGTAATGGCCTATTTGGATGATATCTTAATAATTGGAAAAACCCTTGTGGCAACCGAGTTATCAGTTTCAGCTGTTAAACTCATGGTTGAGAGGTTGGGGTTCATTATCCACCCAGCTAAATCAAAATTGGTGCCGGTTAACATAATTGACTATTTGGGATTCACAATTAATTCAACTCAAATGTCTGTGACGCTGCCCATGGGGCAAGAGATTAGATTTAATTGAAGGCTGTCTCAAATTCTTGGGGGAGCAATCACCTTCAATTAAACAGGTGGCAAGCTTAATTGGCAAATTGGTAGCTGCCTTTCCAGCTGTCCAATATGGACCTTTGCATTACCAAACATTTCCAGAGGGCAAAAGTATAGGCACTCATAATACATGCAGGTCATTTCAACAGCCCCATGCAATTACCATCTGAAGCCATTGCATAAGTCCAGTGGTGGATTAGACACATTTCAAATTGTTCTAGCAAAATCCTGATGGAAACACCTTCAGTTGTTTTGCAGACTGATGTTAGTGCCCTAGGTTGGGATGCTACTGACACCAGGTCTAGCTGTGGAGGCAGATGGAATATGCATGAGGCATTTATTCCCCAATCACATGGAATTAAATATTTAGCGCTTTTAGGAGCATTTTATGGGCGCTCAAAGCTTACTGTTCCACTAAACATCATGTACATGTTCAGCATCAGATTGACAACACCACAGCAGTGGCGTATGTTCATCACATGGGTGGAATCGTTCGAAAATCTAGTGATGGATTGGCTAACATTTTGGCACTGGTATTTTGGTGGTACCCGACTGGCCTACACAGCCATGGTTCCCTCTTATTTCGGACATTATTACACAGCCTTATTATGTGGTTCCAAAACGTCATAACCTATTGGTGCACCCTGTGACTGGAGGTCAACACCCGTTATATGATCGTGTTAATTTGTTAATTTGCAGATTTTAAGAAGGCCATACCTGGGTCTGGGACTATCCAATCGGGACCGTGGATGTCATCACATTGTCCCTGGAGGGATAGTACAAAAAAGCAGTACATCCCTCAAGTCAGGAAATGGGAGGAATTTTGTATACATGGGAACATTGCATACCACACAGCTTCCATCCCAGATGTGCTCGCATTTCTGTCCAAATTAAATTTCATAGAAACATAGAAACATAGAAAATAGGTGCAGGAGGAGGCCATTCGGCCCTTCGAGCCAGCACCGCCATTCATTGTGATCATGGCTGATCATCCGCTATCAATAACCCGTGCCTGCCTTCTCCCCATATCCCTTGATTCCACTAGCCCCTAGAGCTCTATCCAACTCTCTCTTAAATACATCCAGTGATTTGGCCTCCACTGCCCTCTGTGGCAGGGAATTCCATAAATTCACAACTCTATGGGTAAAAAAGTTTTTTCTCACCTCAGTCTTAAATTACATCCCCTTTATTTAAGACTGTGGCCCCTGGTTCTGGACTCACCCAACATTGGGAACATTTTTCCTGCATCTAGCTTGTCCAGTCCTTTAATAATTTTATATGTTTCTATTAGATCCCCCCTCATCCTTCTAAACTGCAGTGAATACAAGCCTAGTCTTTTCAATCTTTCCTCATATGACAGTCCCCGCCATCCCAGGGATCAATCTCGTGAACCTATGCTACGCTGTCTCAATCACAAGGATGTCCTTCCTCAAATTAGTAGACCAAAAACTGTACACAATACTCCAGAATGTGGTCTCACCAGAGCTCCATACAACTGCAGAAGAAGCTCTTTACTCCAATACTGAAATCCTCTTGTTATGAAGGCCAACATTTCATTAGCTTTTGTAACCAGCCAACTTTCAGTGACCGGTGTACAAGGACACCCAGGTCTCGCTGTAACCTCCCCCTTTCCTAACCTAACCCCATTGAGATAATAATCTGCCCCCTTGTTTTGCCACCAAAGTGGATAACCTCACATTTATCTATATTATACTGCATCTGCCATGCATCTGCCCACTCACTCAACCTGTCCAGCTCCCCCTGCAACCTCCTAACATCCTCTTCACAGTTCACACTGCCACCCAGCTTTGTGTCATCCGCAAACTTGCTGGTGTTGCTCCTAATTCCCTCTTCCTAATCATTAATATATATGGTAAACAGTTGCGGCCCCAACACCGAGCCTTGCGGCACTCCACTCGCCACTGCCTGCCATTCTGAAAAGGACCCGTTCACTCCTACTCTTTGCTTCCGGTCTGCCAACCAATTTTCTATCCATGTCAACACCCTACCCCCAATACTCTAATTTTAGTCACCAGTCTCCCATGCGGGACCTTATCAAAGGCTTTCTGAAAGTCTACATACACTACAGCACTGGCACCCCTTCATCCATTTTTACTTGTCACATCCTCAAATAATTCCAGAAGATTAGTCAAGCATGATTTCCCTTTCATAAATCCATGTTGACATGGACTAATCCTTTTACTGCTATCCAAATGCCCCATTATTACCTCTTTAATAATTGACTCCAGCATCTTTCCCACCACCGAAGTCAGGCTAACTGGTCTGCAATTCCCCGTTTTCTCTCTCGCTCCTTTCTTGAAAAGTGGGACAACATTAGCTATGAAGGGTTGAGGGATGAAGGCATAAGCTATTGTGCCATCAACAGTGCCAGGAGTGCCCTGTCATCGTACCTATGCCGGAGGTCAGAACTTCAGTCTTTAGGATCTTATCCGTTAATATCCAGATTGATGAAGGTGTTTTTAATTCTAATCAGCCCAGGCCTAGGTATTCTGAAATCTGGGATGTGAGCATGGTACTGACGCTGCTTAGTCAGTGGGGTACAGCCATATCCTTGTCTTTGCCAAAGATTACCCTAAAGTTGGTTATGCTCATGGCGCTGGTATCAGGGTTCAGACTTTGCACCAATTGTGGCTGGACAGGATGGTGTCATCAGGGAATGATGTTAATTTGTATATCTATGACCTAATTAAACAAAGCAGACCAGGGGTGTCCCAATTCAAGATTGTACTGTCAGCTTATCCCACTGATTTACGGCTGTGTGTAGTGGCGCACTTGCTGCGATATATCGAGGTCACAAAGAGCATCACAGGCTCCGAGGTAGCATTGTTTATTAGCTAAAAAAAGCCACGTATGAAAGTGTTAGCTCAGACCATTTCACGATGGCTGAAACAAGTGCTGGGTTGTGCAGGAGTTAATACTTGACAATATTAAATCTCACTCCACTAGGGCGGCATCAACGTCAGCAGCGAAGGCAATGGACGTCCCCTCTAGACCATATCCTTGCGGCCGCAGGATGGTCAAATGAATTGACTTTCAGAGATTTTATAATAAACTACTTATTGAACCCGGGGTGTTCACCCATTCTGTTTTAAGTTCTGTTTCTTAGCTTCTCCCTGGGAGAGAGAAGTCGCTAATGTGTCCTTTTGTTTTATTTTGTGAATTAAAGCATTAACATGTTAATCAGTACCATGTTTTAATGTATTGCTCATTATTCACTCCTCCTGAGTCAACTGATTGCAATGTGAGATGCCTGGATTTGGATCGGCGTGAAATCACAGATCTTTGAAATCTTCACGGAATCACTTACGTGACTCCGAAGTAAAATAGTAAGATTAAATGAGAAATTAAGTTTGATCCTTATTTTATTAGGAGTTACGATGAGCGATTACGTGCCCACTGCTCCCAACCCTCATATCACAAAGCTCATCTGGTAGTTCTAGGTATATAATAGGAATACCATATTACTCCAATTGTTGTTCTTCTGTGATTTCACACCGCTGCTTTGAAGATTGACGCGCATGCGGACTGGCGGGGTTCTTCACGTAATCGCTCATCGTAACGCCTCATAAAATAAAGATCAAACTTCAAACATAAGTTCTCGTTTAAACTTACTATTCATGCACACTTCCTGAGTGGCATGAGGTCTGTGATACCGAATATGCCCAGTCATCGGTTGATGGAAATGGAGATTTTTAAATTCCCAGGGAATTTGGTGTGGTATTGGGAAACTTGAGGCCATGAATCAGGTGTACCCGTAAGTCCCGTGGAAAGTGAGACCGCCTTACAAGTTGCATAGCTGACCACTCGCTCTTCAACCTTCTCCTACCCCACCTGTGAAAGAGTCCTGCACTGACCCCATCAGTCACCTCAGAACCCACAAATCTGGCTGGCTAATAAGAAGACTTTGCTCCACATAGCCGTTCTGCTATTTTTATCATTAAGTTACTGAACTAATGAATGACTGTGTCTGCTAGTTTCTGCTCCTAAAATATGACTACACTTCCTCTGGATTAAATAACTTCATATCTCTCATTGTTTGGCCTTCCAATACATAGTAGGACCAGAACTTGCAAGCATTGTGACATTGCAACATTTGTACATCAGTTGAATGCCATTATGAAAACACATAAATAACATCAGTCAACTCTTGCTATTGGATTCCATCGCTTACTGTCTCAAAATACAACCATATTCATTATACATGACATGATCTCTCCTGGCTATCTGATCAGCTTACATTCATCCACATGCACAGAAATTCAGTTTTCAAAACTGATCCCAGTGACTATTATTAAATTAAAAGTCTTAACATTTCTTATTACATCTTTCCTATATTTTTCAAGTAGTAAATTGGCAATGACAGGTCAGTCATTTTGCCATCTGTTTGTGCAGATGGCCAATTATTATTAGAATCAAAGAAACATAGAAAAATAGGTGCAGGAGTAGGCCATTTGGCCCTTCGAGCCTGCACCACCATTCAATATGATCATGTTTTATTATCTAATATCAGTACCCCGTTCCCGCTTTTCCCACATATCCCTTGATTCCTTTAGCCTTAAGAGCTAAATCTAACACTTATTGGGAAAACTTCTATCATTCCAACAACTACATCTAAAATATAATCTGAAAAGTAACCAATATTTCAAATACCTTCAAATTCGAGATTATTTGAAAAAATATATACAAGGATATCGAACTCTAACCTCAGATTTATTAGAAGGAATGAACAGAAAGGCAGAATCAAGCAATTTAATATCATATTTATATAATATAATTTTAAATATAGAAACACCAATGACAGGCAATTAGAAGTGATTGGGAACAAGAGTTATTGATAAAAATCCCGAAAGACAGATGGGAAAAAAAAACTATTATATGTACATAAATGTTCGATTAATGTAAGGCATAACTTAATTAAATTAAAAATTTTACATAGATTATATTACTCGAAAATCAGATTGAATAAGATATTTCCAAACATTTGTGACAAATGTCTAACTCAAAATGCCACTATAGCACAAACCTTTGCCTCATGTACAAAACTTCATACATTTTGGATTTAAATCTTCGGAGCTTTTACCAAACTATTCAACACAAAATTGAACCCCAATACAGAACTGATTATCTTTGGATCAATGGAAGAGGGACATAAATTAACTACGTTCCAAGAAGCTCTCTTTAATTATGGTTTAATAACAGCAAAAAAACGTATACTTCAATTTTGGAAAAACGCATCCACGTCAACGTTTAAAATGTGGATTTCAAATATGTCAGAAACGATACATCTTGAAGAAATGAGATTCCTCCTACTAGGCAAAGTAGACCAATTCTTAAAGATTTGGTCTCCTTTTATCGACTTCTTACAAGCATATGGTGCAACATAACATAACCTTAGAAATTAAATGGTTCAGAGCCGGGTGACGGATGGGTAAAGATATTAAATAGATATATCTCTCCTAATTTCTTTTTTTTTCTATTTTCTCTTTTTTTCTCAGCTTCTTATCACTGCTTTTTGTCTCTCTCGCTATTCGTTTCTACTCTCTTGTCTATCTATCTTGACACTCTTTATTTTCCTTTTTTCTATCACTGCTCTTTTACTATTAAATTAAAAATAAGAAGTTGTACAAGAATGGTAACGTGAATGTATATATCAGGTACTTAGGTACCACATTACTGTACTTACTTCTAACAAAAGCAAATAAAAAAAAGATGGCAAATTATCATTAGAATCATAGAAACATAGAAAAAATAGGTGCAGGAGTAGGCCATTTGGCCCTTCGAGCCTGCACCGCCATTCAATATGATCATGTTTGATTATCTAATATCAATAACCCGTTCCCGCTTTTTCCACATATCCCTTGATTCCTTTAGTCTTAAGAGCTAAATCTAACAGTCGCTTGAAAACATCCAGTGAATTGGCCTCCACTGCCTTCTGTGGCAGAGAATTCCATAGATTTACAACTCTCTGGGTGAAGAGGTTTTCCTAATCTCAGTCTTAAATGTCCTACCCCCTTATTCTTAATGATCTATTATCCCAGATCCCATCACAGCTCCTTTAACCACAACCAATGCCTTATGCCTCTGACCCACTTAGGCGATTTTTTTTTGGCGCCACATGGTTGCCGGGGGGTTGTCGCCTGTATGGTCGTGAGTAGTCTCCTCAGTCGCCCAATGAGTCGTAGTGTTTTTCTGGTCACTGCTGGATTTTGAAATGTTCAAAATTTTTGACGAGAGTCAGAGACAGTTAGCTTGACGCCAATGAGCGTAACTTGATTTCTCCTGATGTAGGTACTGTCATAGGTTGTCGCCAGGATGACGTAGGTTGTCGCCAAGTGACGTAGGTTGTCGCTGGTGCTGGCTTTGGTGAATTCCATTGGCGACTACCTATGTCAACCTACGTCAACCGGCGACAGGCACCGGCGACTGAATTGTCTTAAGTTGTGTTCAGTTGTCACCGACAAGGTCGTACCTTACCATAGCTTGTCGCGGGTAGACGTAGGTTGTCGTAGGTATGGTCGTAGGTAGACGACCTAATGTCGGTTGTCGGTAGCTTGCCGTAGCTTGACGTTGATGAGGTGGTAGGTTGCTGTAGACATTGTCGTAGACATTGTCATAGGGGGATCCAGTCGCCGGTTTTTGGGCGACCTAATACGACTATGACAGTCGCCGGCAGTTGCTGAAAAAATCGTCTAAGTGGGACAGGACCATTACCATCTGAGTACAGAGGTTGGAGAAAATCCCAGTCTGAAGAAGGGCTCGACCCGAAACGTCATCTTTCCATATTGCCTGACCTGCTGAGTTACTTCAGCACTTTATGTCCTCTTGTGTATTAACAAGCATCAGCAGTTCTTTGTTTTAACATTTTGAGAGGAGCTGGCCGAAGCAGATGTTAGGGACCAGTTTGGGTTTCCTGACTGGGCTACACTAATTGGTTTTGTAGCTCAGACATGTTGCATTATTAGAAACCGTGGGAAACATAAGAAAGGGATAATCAGAGAAGTAAAAGTGGTTAAAAAGCCCTTAGTTCTAACTGATGAATAGCGTGCTCGTCTTCACCGTCCATGTGGAGCAAACACAAGATAACCAGTTAAGGTTCAGAGGAGTCCTCAACCCAGTACTCCCCTTGAACTGTTACATGCAACAGACCCATTAGCTCTCCCACAGCCTACTGTCCCCGTCTCTTCCATTCTTCTTCCCACCCCCCCCCCCCCCCCCCCCCACCCCCCCCCCCACCCCCCCACCCCCCCCCCCACATCATTCTGAAGAACGTACCCCTCAGATTCCTATTAAATCTTTTCCCCTTCACCTTAAACCAATGTCCTCTGGTCCTTGATTCACCTATTTTGGGCAAGAGACTGTGCATCTACCCGATCTATTCTTCTCATGACTTTATTCACCTCCGGAAGATCACGCCTAATCCTCCTTAGCTACAAGGAATAGTCCAAGCCTACTCAACCTCTCCATGTAGCTCACACCCTGTAGTCCTAGCAACATTCTTATAAATCTTCCTTGTACCCATTCCAGCTTGATAACATCTTTCCTATAACATAGTGTCCAGAACTGAACACAATACTCTAAATGCGGCCTCACCAATGTCTTCTACAACTATAACATGACTTCCCAACTTTAACTGGCAAGTTGGCCTTCATCAATACTTTAACTGATGAAGGCCAACTTGCCAAAGCCTTTTTGACCACCCTATCTACCTATCTACCTTTAAGGAACCATGAAACCTAGCACTTCTAGATTCCTCTGCTCTTCAACACTTCCAGAGCCCTACCATTCACTGTGTAGGTCCCGTGTAGGTTCAAAATGCAACCCCTCACATTTCTCTGCATTAAATTCTCTGCATCAATCTCAGCCACCTGACTAATTGATTAAGATCCTGCTGCAATTTTTCACAACCATTCTTCACTATCTGCTGTAAATTTATTATACCTTGGCTAACATACTGTAGTTGCTGGCGTTTTCCACTCAATTGAAGATAATTTAAAGAAAGGGTTAATGTGCACGATCTAAACTACTTTCTTATGCTTAGGTTTAGGTTTAATTGTGGTCACTTAAACCGAGGTACAGTGAAAAGCTTTATTTTGCAGGCTATCTAAACAGATCAGATATACTGTACATATATACAATCAAGCCAAACTCAAGTAGAATAGATAGAGCAAAGGGTAAGATACACAGTGGACAATATATCTCAACATGTAACACATTGGTGTCATGGACACAGTCCAATGTTCCACATGGTGGAGCGGTGAATTGGACAGTACCCTGGCTAATGGGAAGTCTGATAACATAGGCAAAGCTGTTTCTGTGTCTGAGCTGTTCTTTCAAGCTCCTGTACTTTCTGCTGCATGGGACAGGGAGAAGAAGGAATAACTGGGGTGGGGCAAGCCTTTAATTGTGTTGGCTGCTTTTTCAATTTAGCATGAGTAGATGGAGGCAATGGTGGAAAGTTTGGTCTGTATGATGGACGCGGCTTTATCTACAACTCTCTGTAATTCCTTGCAGTCTTGGGTAGAGCTGTTCTCAAACTAAACTATGACGCAACCCAACAGTATGCTTTTCATGGTGTATCTGTGTGGGATTGTAAGTGTCATTGGGGACATGCAGAATTTCCTCAATCTCTTCAGGAAGTAGAGATTCCTGGTAGTCGCATGAATGTTGTAGGAATGAATGCATGGCAGATCGTTGGTAATATTAATACCAAAGAACTTAAAGTTCTCCAACCATTTTCCACATCAGTACCATTGATGCTGATTGGGGCAAGAACTCCACCACACTTCCTGATGTCGATAACTAGAAAACCCTTCATCTTGCTGATATTGAGTGAGGGGTTACTGGCCTGACACCATGTTATTAGGTCTCTATCTCCTCCCTGTACACCATCTCATCATTATTTTTCATGTGGCCCACTGTAGCAGTGTGATCTGCCAATCTGTGGATGAAGTTAGAGATGAATTTGGCCATTCAGTTGTGAGTGTATGACCTCACGCATGTCAGAACATATGGCATACTTCTAAATTATTATAAACATTTCCTTTTATCTGTAAGCAAAGTGCTTCTTAAATCACACACTTAAATCTGGTATCAAGTAAGTTTCTGAAAATGTTATCTGGTGACAAGCCATTGGAGTACACCATGAAATAGAAATATTAAACGAGAACTTACCCGTTTGAAGTTTGATCTTTATTTTATGAGAAGTTGAAGTGAGGGAATACGTGAAGAGCCCGCCAGTCCGCATGCGCATCAATCTTCAGAGCAGCTGTATGAAACCACAGACTAGTTGCTGAACTTAAGCTATGGAAAGATTAACTACCTTAGACCTACCGAATTATCTTTATGAGAAGTAGGGTTGGGAGTGGAGGGCACGCATTCCCTCACTTCAACTTCTCATAAAATAAAGATCAAAACTTCAAACGGTAAGCTCGTTTAATCTTTTTTATTTGTTTCAAAGTAACGTGAGTGACCACGTTAAGTCTTCAAAGCTCTATGGTTTCATGCAGTAACCTAATCTGTGTGTGAAACACTTAAACAGATAAACCATTAAATGGTAGAAAAAACATGGGGTATTAATACCATGATACTAACTTGCACACATGGCCATTGTTCTTAACCGGACCATAGTTCCCAATTGACTTTGTGTTGGACAATAACTCATGCAAACACTGTGCAGAGTTCTATCTGCAAATATCCAGATATATTCAACCAAAATTTTATAATTTATTAACACACACTATGTAAGCCTCTTTGCTGCATAATGAAAGGGAACTATTGATTTCTATTGGCTGCTAAGAGCCATCAGCAATATCTTGAGACTATTGAATAATAATGAAGAAATATCTTTCATCTCATAGGTACTAGCAAGCTCAGTGCAGTTGTATACCTAATGACACCCCCAATCTCTGCTCTGGTGGGTATGCTGTTAACTTCAAATGTAAGCAATCATGCCCCATTTTGCTTATGAGATCAATTCCCATAACAAGCTACCCTAATGTTAGTTATGACCCAGAGACCGAGCCAGAGATTGAGTAAAAGACTGTGTCCTTAGTGCTGAGATCAGTTGCTGAAAGCATAATCATCCTAAAAAATACTGCTCCCATTAGGAATACAGTAGAAAAAATATTTGCATAATAATTTACTGATATACATCGCACACTACAATGAGTGTAGGCGAAGAATGGTTCATATAAACAACACCCTGCATAATGTTATTGAACAGCGGGTGCATAACCAATCATTTATTGTCCCACTTATGGTACTATAGAGCATGACAAAGCAGCACAAGCAGTGACAATTGTGCTATCACATAAACGCTTCTCTAGGCTCAAACTGAAAACCACACAAACCTCTGTTACTTCCGTTTAAACGTATCTCACATTTTGTTCACAAAACTTCCCATACAATCATGCAGAGCTAGCTGCCCGAGAAGACAGGCTGCCTTACCATGCCTGAATGAATAGTCAAAATTGGCACTATACCGCTAACGTTTTATCAGCTGCAAATTTTGCATATTATCTAAACCTTGATGGCACAATGCCCAAGGTCTGAGTAGGGCACCATTTAGCTTCCACTACTGGCTTTGTTATCAATAACACCAGATAATCGGTGCCTCATAGAATCATAGAATCATAGAAAATAGGTGCAGGAGTAGGCCATTCAGCCTTTCGAGCCTGCACCGCCATTCAATATGATCATGGCTGATCATCCAACTCAGTATCCTGTAAACTGCCTCCTCTCCATACCCCCTGATCCCTTTTCTCCATACCCCCTGATCCCTTCATGTGTATAGCTATGGCAAAGTATGTATCTTGAAGATCGATTCTTCTGAATCAGGTTAAATTGCTGAAAGCCAATCATCCATCTTAAACTGGGAACTAAACACATGATCAGATTAGCCAAATTCCTAACCTGATTCGGCATGCCCCATGTTTCTGTAATCCTGAGAAGTATCAGAAATATACGCCCTTTTGTTCTTGGGCAGACCACTCATCCTCTGTGAGATGTCATTGAACCACCATTCCTCTATTGACCATACGAACGGAATTTTTTTTTGGCTTCTCTTGCCGCGGAAGATGCATTATCTAGCTATTCATACAGTTCGCTGATAACACATAATCAGAAACCTTTATGACTAGAGCTGAAAACACAGTCTCCCCTTGATGTGGGACCACGAGTTCCCTGTCAACTCTTGACTATAAGTGTCACCATGAATTCTCAGCATTCTTACTCAGAGTGAATTTAGCATAATGCAAACCTGAATCAGGAATTTGCTTTGCAGTCCCTCTGACTGAAACCATTTGTCTGAGTCGGCAGAGTGCGCAACACAATCTCTATGACCCACCACTCAATCAGGAATACTGGTATTGAGAGCCTACAGATTATCTATAATTACTAAAAGTCTGATCTTTGACCGCTTTTGGTCTCACTGTGGTGTGATTTTCCGAGAGAAACGCTGCCACCTACGGCCATCATTTTTGGCCAGCTCGCTCAGTGCCCCCCTCCGCCTTCGTGGACCAGAGGATCTTCCCATCGATGAAAAATCAGAGAGATATTAATGTTTTTAACAATTTGCCATTCTCTCTGCTGCCCCTGCTGGAGGGAGGGGGAGGGACTATAAAACCAGGATGTAGCGTGCCTCACTCAGTCTCTGCAAGATGGGAGGAAGCCAGAGGGTCACTTCTCTCTGAGCTCTGAATAGCACTGAAACAACATGTCTACTCAACTGTGAGTGCCATTAATGTGATTCTAAAATGCTTGCAAAAAGTGTCTTTAATGGTTCTAAAATGCTTGCAAAAAGTGTTTCTATGTGGTTCTAAAATGCTTGCATAAAGTGTCTCTATTTGGTTCTGAAATGCTTGCAGAAAGTATCTATTGGTTCTAAAAATGCTTGGTGCAAAAAGTGTCTATTGGTTCTTTAATTGCTTGCACAAAGTGGTCTATTGGTTCTAAATGCTTGCAAAAAGTGTCTCTATTAGTTCTAAAATGCTTGCAAAAAGGTGTCTCTATTGGTTCTAAAATACTTGCAAAAGTGTCGCTAGGTTCTAAAATGCTGCCTGGCCAGAGTGACTGAGCTGCCTGGCCAGAGTGACTGAGCTGCCAGCACAAGAATCCATTCGGCCCACAATGACGATACTAGCCCCTCCTGGTGAAACCAGTCCCTTTGACTAACAACACACATACTAGTGCTCCAGAAAGCCCCCCCCCCCACTGGCCAGCAATATTGGAATTGGTGGAGAGTTTGAATATTGCATTGGGGGGACCAGCCACTTCCGTGTGAAGCTGGGACCCAACGGGGTCCCCACTTAGTCTAGTTATAAATACATTTTTGATTCACAACATGTACCTGCAGGTCAATAAAAAAAAAATATTCTATGCCAGACCAGTTCCTGCTGGTAGGTACCTTTCCCAGAGAGGAGGGCAATGATGTTTCCAATGAACTGGCAACTCCACTAACTGAGCAGAACATTTACGCATGTCTGGAGGGAGACTTCAACTCCTTCATTCTACTGAGCAGCCTGATAACCTCAATCACAGAATTTGTGACAGTGCTTCCCTGGTCAATATGCCCAATATTGCCAGCCAGTTCCACGATTGTGTACCCTGATACCAGGGTAACCCAGGTTATTCCTACTTGGAACTTTAACAGAGGTTACTATGCAAGGCACCCTGCCAATATCTCTGCACCAACCTGATCTTTCCCAGAGACATGAAAATATACTAGACATAGCCCCCTGCTGCCAGTAAACCCAAACCTGGGTCGACCAACTGCTCTATTTCAGAGTTTTTACGGAGGTTAATAAAGAGACATTACCTGCCAGCGTCTCTGAACCTGGGTCGATCTGCTTGTTGGAGCTTCACCAAAGTTCAATTTTCAGACCCTGTCTGACCACAACTCCTTCAGCGTTGTGATGGTTTTAGATAGCTGATGTCACTGGCCAACTCCTCTTGTAGTGGCTTGCCGTCCCCGACAAGGGAACAGCAAATTTAGAATGGCAAGAGCAGGGCAAAAACTCTTCCTTATGCGACTCTCGTACATCATGCATTAAAGCATGTGGGATTCCGGCACATACTCATGTTCGGAGTAAGCTGCATACTGATCTCCGACACTCCCCTCGACATGGTTGGGGAAATAATGCAACTCTTGAACCAGGTATTGCTTACAGGCATCTAACTTGAACTGCCTGTGCATGCCTCCGTAACACGAGAGCATAATTTTGTGGCACCATCTCCAATACGCTTCCGAGTGGGAGGAATATTGCATACCCTGAACCAGGAGTGCTACAGGCATATGCACGTTGAACTGCCTGAGGAAGCAAACACCATGGTGCAGGGTTGCGCTCCATTTCCTCCCTGAAAACTACTCCGTTGAGGCTCCTGGAAGAAGGGAGCAAGGGACTCAGAGTCACTAGCAGGTGCAACCTGTCTGGTAAGTACAATAAAGGATGATTTGTTATGCCGACAGCACAGTATGGAAAGCCAATCGGGCCACTTCAGAATCGCGCTGGCAGCACCGTTCTGCACAGCTAGTCTCCATTCGGCACTTCTAGAGGAAGCAGCTTGGCCCCCATATGACTTGGATGAGCTGGTATTATAATCGGGAGTCACCTCTTTCCCGATACTCCCCAGACAAGAGTGGAGAAATACTGGCAACCCTCAACCCTACCAGGTGTTGTCACAGGCAAAATAGCTGGAGCCGTCTTGTGGTAAATGCCTCCGGTATACAGAACATAGTTTTGTTAATAGGAGGCCCAGGAGCCATTGGTGTGGGTGAGGGAATGACGTATCCGAGCGGTAAGCTTAAAACCCAAGAGTGGGGCTTTGTTTTTTTTAAAAGAGAGGCCCAGGAGCCGTTGGTGTGGGGAAAGGAGGAGCGACGTCCGAGCGGTAAGCTTAAAACCCGAGCGCGGGGCTTTGCTTTTACAGTGGCCCAGGAGCGTTGGTGTGGGAGGAACCCAAATCTGTAACGTTCCAAATCTGTAACGTTTCCATTCGCATTTCAAAAGCAAGTGGGTTTGAGGAAGCCGCGATTGGTGGAAGCGGACTAGAGGAAGCAGCTGATTGGGAGTCAGATCCCTGGATGATTTTCTTCTAGCACTTTGTATTGTATCCTGGGTAACGGGGGGGGGGGGGGAGTATGAGGGCCAGAAGAGTTAGTTTACTGTTCTGGATGTCAGATGTGGGAGGTCATGGAGTCTGATAGCCTTCCAGATGTCCACATCTGCGCCAGGTGCATCGAAATGCGGTCTGCTAAGGGACCGTATAGGAACTGGAACAGCGGCTCAATGACCTCTGTCTGGTCAGGGAGATCGAGAAGGTCATAGAGAGGAGTTTACAGGAGAGGTGGTCACTCCAAAACCACGGGAGGCAGAACAAGTGGGTCACGGTTATGAGGGCAAGGGGCAGAGGCAGGGACTAAAGAGTACCCTGCTGGCTGTAGTCTTGGCAATAAGAACTCCTGTTTGAGTACTGTTGGGGGAGACAAGCCTAACTAGGGGTAGTGACAGCGGCCGCGGGCCACAGGCACAGAGGACCGCGCCTGTTGCTCAGAAGGGTAGGGGGAAAAGAAGAGGAAGGTATTAGTAATAGGGGACTCTATAGTTAGGGGGTCAGATAGGCGATTCTGTGGACGCAATCAGGAGACCCGGGTGTAGTTTGCCTCCCTGGTGCCAGGGTCTCTGGGATGTGTCTGAACATGTCCATGAATCCTGAATGGGGAGGGAGAGGAGCCTGAGGTCATGGTAAATATAGGTACCAATGACATAAGTAGAAAAAGAGAAGAGGTCCTGAAAAGAGAATTTTAGGGAGTTAGGAGAGGAGAGTTAAGGAGAAGGGCCGCGAAGGTAACAATCTCAGGATTACTGCCTGTGCCACGTGACAGTGAGAGTAGGAATGGAGCGAGGTGGAGGATAAATGCGTGGCTGAAGGACTTGTGCAGAGGGCAGAGATTCAAGTTTCTGGATCATTGGGACCACTTTTGGGGGAAAGAGTAACCTATACAAAAAGGATGGGATTATGCACTTGAAACCCGAGGGGGCCAATATCCTGGCGGAGCGAGAGATTTGCAAAGGCTACTGGGAAGACTTTAAACTAGAACGTTGGGGGGAGGGACCCAATAAGAAAGCTAGTAGACAGGTGTGTGAAGGTACACAAAAGGCTGGAGAAACTCAGCGGGTGCAGCAGCATCTAAGGAGTGAAGGAGATAGACGACGTTTCGGGCGAAAAGACCATTCTTCAGACTGGTCAGGGAACAGCGGTGGGGAAACGAGAGATATATAGACGGTGATGTGGGGAGAGATAAAAGAACAATGAATGAAAGATATGCAAAAAAAAGTATCGATGATAAAGGGAACAAGCCATTGTAAGCTGTTTGTAGTGTGAAAATGAGAAGAAGCTAGTATGACTAGGTTTGGGGGAGAGATAGAGAGAAGGGAATGCCAGGGTCCCCGAGGATGAGGGAAGTGGGAAGGGGAGTAGACAAAAAGGTTTAAACAGAATTGAGAAAATTCAATGTTCAAGCCCAGAGGATGCAGACTCCCCAAGCGAATAATGAGATGCGCAGTTCCTCCAACTTGTGGGTTGCTCACTCTGGCCATGGGATGAGACCAGGACCGAGAGGTAGGATACTGGAATGGTAGGGAGTTGATGTGCTGAGCCACTGGGAAGTCGGGCTGTTTATTGCGACGGATCGGAGGTGTCGGCGAAACGATCCGCCAAGCCTCCCTTGGTCCTCATCAATCACCGATATAGATCATCTCGGCATCTGATCAGCAGCGATGCGTAATGAGGTTGGCAGAAGGTTCACGTGCACCTCTGTCGGACCGGAAAGGACTGCTTGGGTCCCTGAAAGGAAGTGGAGGGGGAAAGTGAAGGGACAAGTGAAGCATTTCTGCGGTTGCATGGAAAGTGCCGGGGAAGGGCTAGAGCAGGGAGGGAAGGGAAGAATTGACAAGTGGAGTTGCTGAGGGGGCGGTCTTTGCGGAAGGCAGACAGGGGGGAGAATGGGAAATGTGCAAGTGGAGGGGACACGTTGGAGGTGGCAAAAACTGTGGCGGAGGGAACTAAGTGTTGTATTTGCCGGCTGTGGGCTGAAAGGGAGGACCAGGGGGACTCTGCCCTTGTTGTGAGAGGGGAATGGGGAGAGAGGGGCATTGTTGCGGGTATGGAGAGACCCTGGTGGCGAGCCTCATTATAGTGGGGGAAGGAAATCCCCGTTTCGACTGAAGAAGAGGACAATTGTGATGACCCGGAGGAAACACCTCATCCTGGGAGCAGAAGCGGCGTAGATGGAAGAATTGGGAATAGGGTTGGAGTCCTTACAGGAAGCAGGTGGGAGGAAGAGTAGTCCAGGTAGCGGTGGAGTCAGTTTGGGGTTGTAGTGGATGTCGGTCAGTGAGTGATCACCTGCAATAGAGATGGTGAGGTCAAGGATTGTAGGGAAATGTTGGAAATGGTCCAAGTGTATTTCAGTGTGCGGCAGGAGGCAGAGAAAGGAAGCACTCAGAC
This sequence comes from Okamejei kenojei, assembly GCA_035221665.1. Classification (NCBI taxonomy): domain Eukaryota; kingdom Metazoa; phylum Chordata; class Chondrichthyes; order Rajiformes; family Rajidae; genus Okamejei; species Okamejei kenojei. The sequence goes on from CM069133.1 coordinate 85,018,237, forward strand.
CCCAACATTTAGGGGAGAATGAAGGAAAAAATACTAAACAGAGAATAAGAAGTGGTGGTGTTTCTTAAATGTGTGAGGGCAGAGAGAACAGAGGGGGTGGTAAAATGAGGGTAGAAAGCAATCAAGGTGAAAAGTAAAATGGCAGGCAGACAAATCCAGGCAAAAACAAAAAGGGCCACTTTTCAACATATTGTATAAGGGTTAGAGTGTTGTAAAAACAAACAAAATTTATGTCTCAAATGCAAGGATCATTCAAAATAAGAGGTGGTATGTTGAATGTGCATATGATTATTAATGAATATGGATAGAGTTGGGATCACGGAGACATGGCGCCAGGGTGACCAAGGGCATGGGAGCTGAACATCCAGGGATAATTCAATACTCAGGAGGGATAGACAGAAAGGAAAAGGGAGGAGGGGTAAAGCATTGCTGGTTAAGAAGGAGATTAATGCAATAGAAAAGAAGGACATGAGTCTTGGAGGCATGTGAATCCGATATGGGTTTAAGTGCGAAGAGCACTAATGGGCAGAAAGCGCTAGTGGGAGTGTGTACAGGCCACATAACGTAAGAGTTGGGGTGTGGCATCAAACAGGAAATAGAAATGCGTGCACATAAGTAAAACAGTTATAAATGGTTGACTTCATCTACACATAGATTGAGTGAAATCTAAATTGGCAGGGTGACGAGGAAGGATGGGAGAGGAATTCTTGAATGTATTGACTGGAAAAAAATTTTTCTAAACCGACAATTAAAGGAACTAACGAGAGAGCAGGGCTATTCCTATGACTGGGTATTGAGTGCAATGTGAAGGGTTAATTAACAGTCCTTTGTTGTGCGAGGCCCCTTGGGCCAAGGAGTGACCAAATAGGTGAGTTCTTCAGTAGATGGAGAGTGACATAATTAATTTCAGAAACAAGGGATCTGACTTAAAGAAAGTAACTTTGAGGTATGAGATGTGAATTGGCCAAGATAGACTGTCAATTGGATTCTTAAAAGGATTGACAGTGGATAGGCAATAGAAGGCCCAATTAAGACAGTATGGATGAAACTACTACAAAAATTGTTCATCCCAGTTTTATTAAAGGAATAAATCAGGGAAGGTAGTACATCCGTGGATAACAAGAAAAGCAGGATAGATCAAAACAAAGATGAAACATACCAAATTAGCCAGAATAAGCAAACTACCAGAGGACTGGGAGAAATTCGTCAGCAGAAGAAGGACAAAGGATTAATTAGCAAAAGGGAAAATTAGATTATGAAAAGAAAACCTGGCAGGGAACATAAAAACTGACCTGCAAAAGTTTTTATAGATTATTGAAGAGAAAGAGATAGTTAAAACAAATTGTAGGTCCCTTGCAGTCAGAAACAGGTGAATTGATCATAGGGGAAACAAGGACATTGCAGACCCAATTGAATAACTACTTTTTGGTTCTGTCTTCACTAAGGAAGACATAAATTAATTCTGCTGAAATAGCAGGGACCCGGGGGACAAATGAATTCGTCAGTGAAATCCAGGTTCAGCCGGAAGTGGTCTTAGGAAAATTGAATGGATTAAAGACCGATAAATCCCCCATGCCAGATAGGCTGCATCTACCAGAGTAACTTAAGGAAGTACCCCCAAAATAGTGGATGCAGTTAGTGATAATTTTTCAAAACTCTTATATGATTCTGGAGTAGATTCCTGAGGAATTGGAGGGAAGCCTAATGTAACCCCACTTTTTACAATGAGGGAGAGAGAAAATGGGGAATTACAGACAAGTTTAGTTTAACATCGTAGTTGGGAAACTGCTGAGTCTTTTATTAAAGATGGGATAGCAGCACATTTGGAAAGTGGGTGAAATCAATTGGACAAAGTCAGCATGGATATGATGAAAGGTAAATCATGTCCTGACGAATTTTTATAAATTTTTCGGAGGATGTTAACTAGTAGAGTGAATAAGGAGGAACCCATGGATGTGTGAGTATCTGGACTTTTCAAAGGCTTCCGAAAAGTCCCACATAAGAGTAAGTATGCCAAACTTAAAGCACAAACGGTATTGGGGGCTCAGTATTGATAGTGGATAGAGAACTGGCTGGCCTGCAGGAGAGCAAAGTGTGTAGGAGTATAACGGGGTCCCGTTTTCAGAATGCCGGAAGAGGCAGTGACTAGTGGGCTAATTGAGCGCAAGGCTCGGTGCTGGGTCGACCCCCAGCTATTTACAATATATAATAATTGATTTGGACGAGGAATTGAATGCGAACATCTCCAATTTTTTGGATAAAGACACGAAGCGCTGGATGCAGTAGTTAGCTGTAGGAAGAGGATGGCGTTGGGAGGCATTGCAAAATATGACTTGGATAGTTTGTGTGAGTGGGCAAAATGCATGGCAGATGCAGTATAAAGTGGATAAATGTGAAGGTTATCCACTTTGGTGGCAAAAACATGAAAGTAGACTATTAATTGAGTTGTGGCCGATTAGGAAAAAGGGGAGATGCAACAAACTCTGGTGATTATGGTACACCAGTCCCTTTGAAAGTAGGCATTGCATGTGCGCAGGACAGTGAAGAAAGCGAATGTATGTTGGCATTCATAGCAAAAGGATTTTGATATATAGGACAGGAGGTTCTAACTGCATTGTACAGGGTCCTTGGTGAGACTACAAACCTGGAGTACTGCGTACAATATTTTGGTTCTCCTATCTGAGGAAAGACATTCTTTGCCATAGAGGGAGTAACAGGATAAGGTTCACCAGTCTGATTTCCTGGGAGTGTCATGACTTTCATATGAAGAAAGACTGGATAGACTCGGCATGTACTTGCTAGAATTTAGGAGGGAAAGATAGAAGGGGGGATCTGTATAGCAATTTGTAGGATTTCTTAAAGGGGATGTGAACATGCTAGATGCAGGAAGATTGTTCCCCCGATGTTGGGGAAATCCAGAAACAAGGTTCACAGTTTAAGGATAAGTGAGTGTTATATCCAGTTTTTTATGCACCAATATGACATAAAAAACATTTTTCACTACAGAGAGTGGGGTGAATCTGTGGAATTCTCTGGCATTTGGTTTAACTGGGTAGGATACAAAATGTACTAGTAAAGTTTAATTTAATTCATTATCCTATTTAACGACTGATATAGGCATTGATAAGAATAGCAAGAGATTTGACACAGAATGGAGAGGATCGTGTGATAGAGGGGTTACCAAAGTATTGAAACTGACCTTTGTAATGGCGATTTCTGCAATTATAGTCGCCAAACTGACCCTGGATGGCGGTCCGGACAGCGTATTTAAAAAAAAAAAAGACCACCTTGGCAAACTCTGAATAGGCCGTCATAAAAATAACTCTACACTATACGCTGCTCCAGCGTAAGCTGCCGACCTCAGCTGGCAGAATGTAGCTCAGATTCCAGCGTAGCTACCTAGCTAGCAAGTATGTAGCCATCCACTACTATCTAGCATGCTATAATACCATTTAGTATGCCATCAAAGCTAAGCTAGCTAGCTATCCAATATGCACTCAGTCTAGCTAGCTCATAGCTATCAGTATATAGCCATCTAGCTATCCAGTACAGTATGCAGCTTCTCTAGCTAGCTGTCTAGCTATCTTGTAATATAATACTAGCTGGCTACCTAGTCTAACCAGTAATGTAGGCTCAGTCTAGATAGCTATCCACTACCAGTAAGTAGCCTCAGTATTGCTAGCTATCTAGCTATCTACTATGCAGCTCAGTTTTAGCCAGCTACCTAGCTATCCAGTATGTAGCTCAGTTTAGTCCAGCATCTACTAGCAATCCAGTATGTAAGTCCATCAAGTTAGCTACATCAGCTCCATTATGCCGGCATCCAGTACCTACCAGCCCAACATTCGGTCTAGTCAAAACAAACCGCGCCCCCCAAATAGTTGAAGATTTTGTTGGCTCCTGTCTGGGCAAAATGGTGATAGAAGGTGACATTATGAAAGCAGACTGAAACAATCCCTAGATATACTTCACCGTCACAAACGAGGGTTCAAAACTGTGAATGATTTTTTTTTACTAATATGCTCTTACCATAAGAGTTTCTTGTGACAGACAAAGGAGGTATCACTCAGAACCTAAATTTGCTGAATCCCAGAAGGAATCGTGTCCAGCATTTTGCACAATCTCCATATGTCCCAGCTTTTAACATTATGATGGAAAAGACCATTCTATGTGAAAAATGGTAACCGAAAAGAAGATGTAAACATCGATTTCAGATTGAGTTTATTATGCAAGAAATCCCTTGTTCAATATGAGCCTCATAAGTAAACAGTGTACTGTACAAACAATTATGATAAATACAATGGCAAGTGCAATTTAACAGTATAAGTGCAGAATAATGAATGGTGAAAATTGGTAATGCAATCTTCTAAGTGCAAAAGATTTTAAACAACAATAATATATGAATTGAATAAGCATAGACAATGTTTAAGGAGTAAATAGCAGCCACCGCTGTGAAATGAGCGTGATTGGGCCAGGAGCCTGATAGCAATGAGGAAAATGCTGCTCTTAACATCTGACCATCGGTTTTTTCAAGTTTTTGTATCTTCTCCCCAGAAGTTTAGAATACGGAAAGGGAATGGCCAGGAAACAGTATCCAAAAATGAATCTTCCAGTCTTCTGTACAACGTACCAGGTGATGGACTTAATGGAAGGAGTGGATGAGCCTGTGATGACATGGAATGAATTCATCTCTCTCTGGCAGGTTTCATAGGAAAGGATTCAAATGCGGGAAACAAGCACATGTTTCTTAAATTCACCACTAGAAATAACACCACCAATGCATGAGGGCAGATACCTCTGAGTTTACTCCCATGGTCAGTAATATCTCAGAGCTTATTCATGATTTGGTGAAACCTTAATTTATAAAAGCATGATCCAGACTTCTTGCCACATAGAAGTTGATATCCTTTATTTGTTCAAAATATTGTGTGAGAAAACAAATCTTAATAAGCATTGAACCATTTGCATATGTAGTTTATTTGGATATGGTGACATGAATGAAACTTTCATCAAGACACTAGGTAAAATTGTACATCACCATTTAAATGAACCAGCTTAAAGTTATTGGATCTGGATTTCATCACCTGCGAATTATACTGTTAGCAATGAAGGATGATTCAGATGAGGTGGAGATAACATCAGCTCATGTGTTGTTTTGGCATAACTGATGTGCATAGAGGGAAGATAGCACCAGATAACTGAACTTGTAAAACATCTAATCTATCTTATCTACCTAATATATATGGTAGATAAGAATATAGACTCCTCACCTGACTCCCTCTTCACCCACCCAAACCTCAACCTCATCCTCCACTCTCTCCCTTCCCACTCCCCACACCTCTCACCATCTACCCCACTCCCTACCCACTCCCCCTCTCCCTCCTTCTCCCAATCCTCTCTCCATATCGCCGCCCTCTCTCCACACCCCCCTCCTCTCCTCACCTCTCTCCTCTCACTCTCCTCACCCCTCTTCCTCCCCCTTCTCCTCCCCACTCTCTTCCCCCTCTCCCCCAACCCTCTCCTCCTTTCTCCTCCCCCTCTCCTCCTCACCCTCACACCTCGCCCTCGTCCTTGCCCCTCTTCTCCTTCTCCCTGTCTCCTCATTCCTGTCTCCTCACTCCACGTCATCCTCACTCGCTCTCACCCTCTCTCCTTTCTCCTCACCCCTCTCATCTCACCCCCTCTCCTCCTCCCCCTCTCCTCACTACATACACTCTCTTCCTCCTCTCTACTCACTCCTCTCCTCACTCCTCTCTTCTCACCCCTCTCTCCTCCCCCTCTTCTCCACTCCACAAACTCCTCTCTGCCTCACTCCTCTCTTCTCTCACACCTCTCTCCTCACCCCTCTCCTTCCTCCTCCCTCCCTCCACCATTCCCTATTCTCCTCACCCCTCTCTCCTCACCCCTCATCTCCTCAACCCCTCTTTCCTCACCCCTCTCCCCCTCTCTCTCACCGCTCTCTCCATGCACCTCTCTCCTCCTCACTCTCCACCCCTCTCTCCTCACCCCCTCTCCTATCCTCGCCCCTCTCTCCTCCTCTTCATCTCCCCCTCTCACCCCTCTCCCCATCTACCCCTTCTCCCCCTCACCCTCCTCGCTCTCCTCCCCTACCCTCCCCATCCTCATCCTCCACTCTCCCCTTCCCCTCCCCACTTCCCTCCCCTCCCTCTCCCTCCCCACTCTCTCCCACTTATCAACTCTCCCCCCCTCTCATCCCCTCTCCCCTCCTGCTCCCTCCCTCTCCCCGTTTCCCCCCTCTCCTCACCCCCTCACGCTCCTCACCCCCTCACCTCACCCCTCTCTCCTCACCCCTCTCTTCCTCCGCCCCTCTTCTCCTCACCCCTCTCTCCTACACCACCCCTCTCTCCTCGCCCCTCTCTCCTCACCTCCTCTCTCCTTGTTCACCTCTCCAGTATCCTCTCCCCCCCGCTCCTCACCCCCCCTCTCCTCACCCCTCTAGTTCCCCTCTCTCCTCAAAACCCCTCCTCGCCTCCTCCTCGCCCCTCTCCTCCCCCATCTCTCGCTCACCCCCTCTCTCCTCACCCCTCTCTCCACCCTCACCCTCACCCCTCTCTCTCTCTTCCATCTCCCCCCTCTCCTTCACCCCCTCTCCCCTTTATTTCTGTCTCCTCTACACCCTCCCCACTCCTCCCTATCCACATCCCATCCTCCTCTCACTCCCTCCCCACTCTCGCCCCAAATTACGCACCTCTCCCCTCTCCCCTTCTCACTCCCTCCTGCTCCCCCCCTCACTCACCCCATCCCCCCTCACTCCTCCTAACCCTCTCTCTCTCTCCCCACCCCTCTCCTCCCCCCCGATCCTCCTCCCCACTCTCTTCCCCCTCACCCCCTCCAACCCCCCTCTCCTCACCTCCTTTCCCCCTCTCTCCTCACTCTCCTCTCTCCTCCTCCCTCTCCTCATCGCTCCTCCTAATCGCTCGCATCCTCCCCTCTCTTCCCCCATTCCCTATTCCCCTCACCCCTCACTCCTCACCCCCACACCCTCACCCATCCTCCTCACCCCTCTCTCCTCACCCTCTCTCTCTTCACACCCTCTCTCCTCACGCCCTCTCTCCCCACTCCTCTCTCCCCACCCCTCTCATCACCACCCCTCTCTTCCCACCCCATCTCTCCCCACCCTCTCTCATCACCCCTCCCTCTCATCCACCTTCTCTCCAACTTCCCCCTCTCCTTCCTCACACCCCCTTCCTCACCCTCACCTCCACCCTCTCTCCTCCCCCCTTACTCCCTCACCACCCCCCTCTCCCACCCATCTTTTCTCACCCCTCTCTCCTCACTGCTCTCGCCCATCTCCTCCTCACCGCTCATCCATCCTCACCACTCTCCTCACTCCTTTCTCCCCACCCCTGTCCATCTCTCCTCCCCTCCCTCCTCTCCCCCTCCTCAACCCTCATGTTCGCTGACCAGACCCAATGGGTCTGCACTTAGTCTAGTATACTGATTAAAACTATGCGTTCGTTGGTTTGTTTGTAATGGTTTTCTATTTCGACGAAAATTCATTTAAGCTGTTTGTGAATTTACTCCTCCACCCTTTGCCGTAACAGACATTTTTCATATTCCTGTAAGAGTTTTTCCTCCTCCCCCAAATTTTGTTTCATTTTGTTTAATTGTTTTTAAAATGTTTTTACTAAAAAGCAGGGATAGTATAACATTGTTTTATTAATTTCCCTGCTTTTTTTAGTAAAAAAACATTTAAAAAACCATTAAAATCAAGCAGCTGCATCAGTCACAAGGCCATCTCACAGATGTACAATCACAAGGATCTCATTTACATATGACCACAATGGGACAGGTGTGGAGATTGGAACTCACGTGGCACAAATATCAAGTCTTCTAAATGTTTTTGGTGCAGATTCCCCGCTTGAAAGGGATGTGATCTCACCACACCCGAAATGATGAACTGGATTTCAACTCAATGACCAAACACTTATTTTTCCATTTTTCCCCCCCCCTTTTTACTTTTGGCAGATTCAGCCAATTAATTTACAGTCCACTTGATTTATTGCTTCAGACCATTACTTTGAAGGCATATTGATGTTGTAGGTCTTAAGGTATTTAACAATTTAGTCCTTTTTAGCAGGTGAAAAACCGCTGCTAATCAGGTGCTGTAGATAATCACTCCTGCATGCCTTTGCCTGCGTTTGCGGGCAGTTTTTTAGAGACCGTCTCTTAGATTATACTGTTCATCGTTTTAGCCGCAAGTCAACTTCTCTCACGGGCCTGTCCGCTTTTCTGTCACGGTCGGGAGAACTCTGATTCCCGACCGGCTTTCTCTGTTTTCTTCCCCCACCCGGTTACTGTTCTCGGTTGGGTAAGACATCTAGCCTCTGTCGTGACTCTCTTGGACACGTCCGTGCCTTCACGTTACTAGGTCCCACCCGACGCTGTGGCTGCTGCCTGGTTTGGCTGTGGGCTGCACAGCCCTGGATACATTCAAGGTTAGCTGACAACCGTGGTTTGGTGACCCTTACTGGCCCCCTAGCTTTGTTTTCCATAGCTCTTCCCTGAGCTATTGCTTCCTTTTCCTTACCGTTTTTCTTTTTGCGCCAATTCAAACCATTTGGCTTGGGTGCTGTTCCACTTGTTTTCCAAATACTACTATTTTTAACTTTTGTTTTCAATTCTTCTTCGGCCTTGTTCTTATCTTCGTTCTTTTATCCTCGTCGTCAATTGTTGTGTACTTCGGATGCCTTTGAACAGTCTTGAATCAAAGGCTCGACACCGGGAGGAATTATACAAGCTTCTTTACTGCAGACCCACCACTCCAGTTTTTTCCTCCTGCTTCATGCGTACTTGCCCCAGACATCACAAAGACACTCAATTACGTATCCTAATTTCCATACCTAACATTCTCCCTCCCTTTTAACTTGAGGCGGTAATACGTTTTCTATACATACACCGTACTCCTCCACTTTTAAGTCCATTTCACTGTATGTATATGTACTTCCTACTATTGAGCGCTTTGTGATTAATTTAGCATTAGTCCTTTCATTTACAGTTTGAACGACAACAATCAAATAAGATCAAATAGAGCAAGTTGTCCTCTCCATCACCTCCACACCCCCCCTCTCTCCTCCCTTTCTTCTCCCCCTCCCTCCCCCGTCTTTCCCCTCTAAAACCTCTCTCTCTCCTCTCTCTCTCCCTCTACTCTTCCTCTCGCTCTCTCTCCCCCCTCTACTCTTCCCCCTCTACTCTCTCCTTCTACTCTCTACTCTCCCCTCTCTCTCCCCTCCCCTCTACGTATCTCTCCCTCTCCCCTCTACTCTCTCTCCTCTCTCCCCTTACTCTCTCTCACTCCCTCTATACTCTCTCTCTCTCTCTCTCTCTCTCCCCTCTACCTCTCTACCCCCTCACCACCCTCTTTCCCCCCTCCCCCCTTTACCACCCTCCCTTCCCCTACCCGTCCCCCCTATCTCCCCTTTCACCCTCCCCGCTCTCCTCCCCTCCCTTCCCTCTCCTCTCCTCCCCACCCCACTCTCCCCCCCCCCTCTTCCACCCCCTCATCTCCCCTTAAAATGAGCATGAATGATCTGATTTAATCACAACTCTGTAATCTTCACCAATTGAAGAAATTATGTAATGCATTGGAAGTAGTTCAAGGAAGATTTATTGGACAAATGCCTGGAATGGTAAGGTTGTCTAATAAGAGGTGGGAACAGACTAGTTATTCATTCATTGAAGACTAGAAGAGTTGAGGCCATATATTGATTGAATCGTATAAATTCATGAGAGATCTTAACAAGTGTTGGATGTGAAGAGGAGGTCTCCTCTTGTGAACAAATGTAAAACTTAATGTCATCATTAAATATAAAGATGCAAGAAAGAATTGCAGATGCTGGTTTAAATCAAAGAAGAACACAAAATGCTGGAGTAACTCATCGGGTGAAGCAGCATCTCTGGAGAGAAGAAAATGGTTTGACATTTTCGGTCGAAGAAGGGACTCGACCCGAAACATCACCCATTAAATATAATGGATTGTCCACCTTTGTTTATCATGAATCACTCTACTTCAAACTTATCAAGTCTCTCCAAACTTCAATGAATGCAGAACTCATCTGTCCAACCTTCTGTTATTAGACAACCGTTTCCATTCCAGGCATCTGTCCAGTAAATCCTCTTTGAACTGCTTCCAATGCATTAACATATTTTCTTAAATAAGAACATAATAATACACACTGGTACTCTAAAATGTGACCTAAACAAAGCCCTGTGCAACTGAAATATAAACTCCCTTATATTGATTTAGTTCTCCTGGTTATAAATTAGAACATATTTGGACCAGTCATAGAGTAGGAAAGGTCCCTTTCCGTGGCAACAAGGACTTGGGCATCAAGGACACTGGCAACAACTAATCAACCTTCATAGCTCATAGGTTCATAGGTGATAGGAGCAGAATTAGGTCATTCAGTCCATCAAGTCTACGCCATTCAATCATGCTGATCTATCTCCCCATTCTCCAGCCTCCTCCCGCATAACCCCTGACACCCGTACTAATCAATAAATTCTGTTGTAGATACAGATACATTATCATGTAACTGTAAACTGTAAATGGCTCGATTGTAATCATGTATTGCCTTTCTGCTGAATAGTTAGCACACAGCAAAATCTTTTCATGGTCACTGTAAAACCGGTGTACACACATGACAATACAATTCCCAATTACAGGTGCACTGCCCTAAATTCCCCATTTACTGGTGCCCTCCCCTTATAACATTGTATAGGGAAGTTACACGCAGCCGAGGTCACAACGTAACCCCTACTGTTGCCACTTAATGCCTGTGATTTGCAGGTAAGCACCTACCATGGCTTCCAGTGTAGCGAGCCCGTCTTCTGTCCCTGTATCCACGTTCAATTGTCGCAGTTTGCCTCAAATCTATCAACTGAGAAACGGTCTGTCCCAAAAAGTCTCCTTGATTGGTATTGACCCTTATTTAGTGCCTGAAGCTGAGAGATCCCATGACATCTCCCAACTGCCAGAGATGAATTCCATGGACATCGTGGCCAACCTCATTAAAACGCCCAGTCCATACACATCAAAATAATTTTCATGCCGACAAATCAATGTGAGGCTTACAATCAGGTTGCAAATGATTGGTTACACGACACTAGTGTAAACATCCCAAATAATTCTCCAGACTTACGAGTGGTGTGTGGAAAAGTAAGTTTTCTATCATTATGCTATTACTTATTTATATTATTTATGCTATTACTTATAGGAAGCCATATTAAACACTTTTTCTTTTTCTTTTCAATTATCCCTCGTACTAAAGTTTCTGCACTCACAAGCTGTAGGCATGACATCTAAGGTAAGACTTTTTTTCACCCACACCCAGTTTTATTCCTAGAAAACCTTGGGTGGGCGTAAAGTCTCTAGAGGTTGTCGTTTCAGGTTTTCTATGCCCCTGTCCCACTTAGGAAACCTGAACGGAAGCCTCTGGAGACTTTGCGCTACACCAAGGTTTCCTTGCGGTTCCCGGATTTTCCTGGAGGTTTCCCAGGTTTTTGTCAGTCTCCCTAATGGTTCAAAGTGGTTTCCGCTTCTTCAATGTTCCGGCAATTATTTCAAAAATTTGAAAAAAACCTCCGGGAACCTGACAAAAACCTCCGGAACCGCACGGAAACCTTGGTGGGGCAACAAAGTCTCTAGAGGTTCCGTTCAGGTTTCCTATGTGGGACAGGGGCATCAGTGGGGACTGACAGGGGCATAAGAAGGCCATTTTATGAAGTCTGTTAATGACTGCTGCATAGAGGACAAACAGTTTTGTCTTTAGAATTTGAATGGTGAGCTTCATCTGTCCAATGAGCATGCTTACTTCTACCAGGTCCAGGCCCAAACTTTTGTCTCAGAGAGATCGTTTTGCGATTTTGTGGTTTTGGACCAGTGATGACATCCGTCCCCGTATAGTGGGTAATCATGCTTTTGGGACGGATGTTGTAGCTGCTGCCACTCAGTTCTTCAATTTAGGCGTGTTACAAGCATTGTAGGCAAGCATTTTATCAGTCCTCCCAAAAATATGTTAGAGAATGTCATAAGAGAACGATGACTAGGATGAACAAAAATGGTGCTACTGTCAGGAGGGGGAAAACCGGAAAAAAATGATCATGTGTGATAACCCAAAGTGTCCTATTTTGTGACTTGATTTGAGACCTGCCTTAAAATTGTCGGTAAATATGAAACAAAAAAATGGTTTTGCCAAGATTGTAGGCTCCTCCGCCAAAATCAAAAAGAAAAGCTCCCAAAAAGAAATGAACGGCAAGTGTTGTGATGAACATGTTTCTCTTAAATACAGTCTAGCATTTGAATACCACCATTTCCCCTGCACTGCCATAAAGCCACGTAGTAGGCTATTTTGTGTTCACATTTAAAAAACAAAAACCTTTTTGAAACTGTTCTATTTAAGTTTAATGTTAAAGATTTTGCACTTTAACTTCTAATTTTTGTTATTTAATGATTTGGCAATTGCAATTTCAATCCATAATAAAATGCTGATGAGCCAAGTAACTTTATTTTAAACACCTGCTCTTCCTCCACCCACAAACCACAGCCCCCATACCCACCAGCCCCCCTGACCACCCTAGCGCCACCCCCCCACCACACAACGCTCATCCTCAGTGCACTCACCTGCCTTTCTCTGGCCACAAACCCCATTCTTGCCGCGTGTTCACCATCCCCACCCGGACCTCCCCCTCTCCGACACCGAACGGTCTGTCCTCCAGCAGAGGTCTTACCTTTGTCCCCCCTCCGTCCCCACCTCAATGAGTTCCGCGCCCACCGCGACTTGGAGCTCTTCTACCGTCGCCATCCTCCGCCTCACAGCGTTCTTCCACGGGAAGAAGTCCTCGCCCCCCACTGATGATCCCTTTTCCTGTCTCCCACGTACCCCCTCCACTTGGACCCCCCCCGTAGCCTTCCGGCTCTAGAACTATTTATCCAGAAATGCCGTCGGGACATCAACCGCTCGACTTCTCCACTCCCCTGTCTCACTCCAATCTCTCCAGCCCAACGTACTGCCATCGACCTCACTCCGTAACAACCCAGACTGGGTATCAAACCCGCCGACAAGGGAGTGCCGTGGTAGTCTGGCGCGTCGATTTCTACAAAGCGAGGCCAACTCTCAGACACCTCCTCCTACTTACCCCTGGACCATGACCCCACTGACGACACCAGGCCAAAAAACCATCTCGAGCACCATAAAACCGACTTCATCAGCTCCGGCTCCCTACCCCCCCCGAGCCTCCGACCACATCGTTTCCCAGCCCCGCACGGCCCGATTTTACCTTCTCCCCAAAATCCACAAACCCGACTGCCCTGGCAACTACCCATTGTCTCTGCCTGTTCGTGCCACACCAAACACATTTCCACATACCTTGACTCCATCCCATCCCCCTTTGTTAAATCCCTCCCACCTATGTTCAAGACACCTCAGACACTCTCACCGTCGGCTCCGTGCATTCCATTCTCCAGGCTCCCATCCTCTCATCTTTACCATGGACGTCCAGTCACTCTACACCTCCATCCCCCCCACCAGGACTTTCAAAGCCTCCGGTTCTTCCTCGACCAGAGTAAGGAAGCAACCCATACCCATCCACTGACACCCTCCTCCGGCCTAGCGGAGTGGTCCTTACCCTCAATAACTTCTCTTTGATTCCTCCCATTTCCTCCAAAAACGCAAGGCGTAGCTATGGGCACACGCATGGGCCCCAGCTACACTTGCCTCTTTGTTGGGTACGTTCAAACAATCCTTGTTTCTCGGCGTACCAGGGCCCCATCCCCACCTCTACCTCCGTTACATCGATGACTGCTTTGTGTGTCACCTCCTGCACCCACACACAACTGACTGACTTCATTCATTTCACACCACCAACTTCCATCCGGCACTCAAATACACTTGGACCATTTTCCGACATTTCCCTACCATTCCTGACCTCACCATCTCTATTGCAGGTGATACACTCCTGACCGACATCCACTACAAACCCACTGACTCCCACAGCTACCTGGACTACTCTTCCTCCCACCCTGCTTCCTGTAAGGACTCCATCCCCTATTCCCAATTCCTTCGTCTACGCCGCATCTGCTCCCAGGATGAGGCGTTTCACAACAGGTCATCACAAAATGGCCTCATTCTTCAGAGAACGGGATTCCCCTCCCCCACTATTGATGCGGCTCGCACCAGGTCTCCTCCATACCCCGCAACACTGCCCTCTTCCCCATTCCCTAGCCACTCGCAAACAGGAGGCAGAGTCCCCCTGGTCCTCTCTACCTTTCACCCCACCACCGGCAAATACAACATATAAGTCTTTCCGCCAATTTCGCCACTTCCAACGTACCCCTCCCACACCGCCACATCTTACCATCTCCCCCCCTGTCTGCCTTCCGTAAAAAAAAAAAAGACCGCTCCCTCCGCGACTCCTAGTCAATTCTTCCCTCCCCTCCCGCTCTACTCCTTCCCGGGCACTTTCCCTTGCAACCGCAAGAAATGCAACACTTGTCCCTTCACACTCCCCCCCACTCCACTCCTTTCATGGACCCAAGCAGTCCTTCCAGGTCCGACAGAGGTTCACCTGCACCTCCTCCAACCTCATCTACTGCATCCGCTGCTCCAGATGCCAGATGATTTATATCGGTGAGACCAAGCGGAAGGCTTGGCGATCGTTTTTTCGCCGAACACCTCCGCTCGGTCCGCAAAAACCAACCCGACCTCCCGGTCGCTCAGCACTTCAACTCCCACCTACCCATTCCGTATCTGACCTCTCGGTCCTGGGCCTCCTCCATGGCCAGAGTGAGCAACACCGCAAGTTGAGGAACAAGCAAACCCTTTCCTCATATTCCGCTTGGGGAGTCTGCATCCTTTTGACTTGAAACATTGAATTTTCTCAATTCTGTTAACACCCTGCTGTCTCCTCCCCCTCCACCTCTTCCTCAAGCACCCTCGGGCCCTGGCATTCCCTCTATCTCTATCTCCCTCAACCCCACCACGTAGTCGCACTAGCTTCTCATATTCACACCACAAACAGCTTACAATGGCTTGTTCCCTTTATCATCGATTCTTTACTTTTTTGCATATCTTTCACTCATTGTTCTTTATCTCTTCCACATCACCGTCTATATCTCTCGTTTCCCTGATCCCTGACCAGTCTGAAGAAGGGTCTCGACCCGAAACGTCGCCTATCTCCTTCGCTTAAAAACTCCTTAAAAGATGCTGCTGCACCCGCTGAGTTTCTCCAGGCCTTTTGTGTAACCCCTAAACTTTATTGAAAGTTTTTATTGTTCGTAGTAGTATCCCTTACAAAAGCACACACTGTCTGCACCTACAGTGAGACGATGATTCATTTAAGCTGAAAAGTGCACAACAGATCCTTTGCAATTTTATCAATTTTGGGTACTTGATTTTCAGAGTTGGTCACCATGTACTCCAATGGCACAGTATGACTTAGAAATAGGTATTTTTGCCTGACACCACCAATCACACGCTCTACATGATGCATAAATCGTGCTAATTCACAAGTTTTTTCCACATCCAGCGTAGATAGTTGTGCTTTCCCTCTTGTAAATGCAGAGATTTCTGCTTGACAACCGTAAAATCCGCATCATCTTTAAAGTCAGAACCCAATCAGCTAAAATGACATCTCCAGGGAGCAGGTTGTCAAAAAAGTTAGATGAAAGTGTAATTGTTTTATCTGTGCCTTTGCCCCCCCCTCAGCCCCCCCATGCTGCAGATAAAATGAAATATCACACATGGTGTTTACACCTATCAAGGATTTGATGGTGTTATGGTGTTTTTACAGACAGGTTTATCACTTTTGAAACTTTTTAGATGACAAATGAATCAAGAAAAAACACAGATAATGCCTTACTGTTGATGAAATGCAGTGAGCAAACATGATAATTCCCAATATTTTCAATCTTGATATCTGCACGGCCATGTTCGCCAACCATTTTAGCTGTTGTCGTCACTTCAACTCTCGCTTCCCTTTACCTTAATTTCCCTTCACTTTTGGAATTCTGAAGTAGGATAAATGTCTGGCACGGTTACCCGATTTCCACAATTATTTACAGCGCAAAAATTTACCATGCCGCCGTTTTTAACAGGTAGAAAGTACGCATTTCGTGTATTAACAACCTATGCCGGAAGTTTGCGATGTCCTCCACATGGATTGAGCAGTTCCATGTGTCACGTCCTTTGATCCGATTACCTTACGTGCAACCCCCTTATTGCGCAGCCAGAAGCAAAGATACTAGAGCTCCTCTAGTATCTTTGGCCAGAAGGCATCCCAACGGTCTGTGGCTGGAACTGTGAACGCGGCTTTATCAAGACGCCGCGGTCTCGATGCCTCCCGTTCGCTGCGGAGAAGCCCAGATCGGGGCCTCGCGGGTAGAAGTCTGGGTCGACGGCGCCCACGGCCCAGGTCGGCACCACGGAGGAGTAAACAGTGGGCATCGACAGCGGTGAGCCTTGGCAGCGGTGAAGCCGCGTGACCAAAGGGAGCTCTATGATCTTCTCTTGCGACGATGATGCACGGCGGCGATAAAGCCTCGCGGCGGTGGCGATGCCTTACCAAATTTCAAAATCCGCGGATGCGCGGAGAAATCTCATGCCTGCTCTTTGGAGTGTGGGAGGAAACTGAGGATCTCGGAGAAAACCCACACAGTCAAGGGGCGAACGTAATAACTCCGTTGGGAGTAGTCGGGATCAAACCCGGGTCTCCAGCGCAATGAGCCTGTCCCACTTAGGCGATTTTTCAGCGGACTGCCGGCGACTGTCAAGTTACAGGCAGTCATCTGAAAAACCGGGAACTGGAATGGTGACTGTCAAGAGTGGAATAATCACCACAATACACACACACACACAAACACACCGCAAAAGAGGGGACATGGCCAAGTGGGCAAGGCGTGTCTGAAATTCACACAGTACAAAGCCAAGGTGATACTGACACTCCACCCAAAAACCGCGATGAACAGGAAAGTTGGCGCTGTAATTAAGACGGCTAGCACAGTGTACGGTAAGTCCTTTAAAAGGGGGGAGAGGGGGTAGATGGGGGAGAAGGAGGAGGGAAGGGGGGAGAAGGAGTGGAGACAACTTTAAGAAGCCAGACGACTTTTAATAAGCCTGAGACACACAGCTGTGAAGTTCGGCGGACATTTATCATTACCGGTCGGTTATCCTTGCTTCTGAAAACTCTTGTTTACGTTTTTTCCCCCAATGAGCCAATGAAAATGACTGGTCAGCAAAAGCGATTAACTGAAACTACCTACGACTACCTCGACTACCCATAACTACCCCACTATGCATGGCGACCCCACTACAACTGCACGTACGACTAGAGGATTATCGATTTTCTCCATGGCGACCAATTTCTGGTCGCAGAAAAATTTTCAACATGTTGAAAAATTTGTGGCGGCCATACTGAGGCCGCAACTAGTTCCCAGAATGCAGGAAACTTCCTCGCGACCATGAAGGAGACTCACCAGACACCATCAGGCGAACATGTGGCGATCATGTGGAGAGCGCAGAATTTCCTGCATCGCCTAAAAAGTCGCCTAAGAAAGAAATCTGGGGAAATAAAATAGGAGTTGTGTAGTAATCATTCAAATGGGTGCATGATGGTTGTGAAGACTCGTTGGGCTGAATGGACTGTTCCATGCTGTATACGAACGGTATGCTTTTATTAACTTTCACCTCTAGTTTCAGCTGACACTTGACAACAGCCCTACTTTGCACCCACAGAGAACGGACCAGTGCTTTCACACAGATAAATCAATACATGTTCAAAAAAGGCTACATCACAAGTAGATTTGATGAGATTAGTGTCAAACTCTTAGGCAGTAGCGTTTATTGATGAGCAGAATCTTGCTCTCTCCTGGAAACAAGGTACAAGCATCAGCAGAGCAAGTGAAGAAAATACAATTTGAGTGAAGGTGAGGAAAGGCACTGAAGTACAGCAATATATTGAAAGAAGCTATTTGATTCTCTCAAAGAAGTGCACAGACTATTTCAATCTGCACAGCTCTCTTGAATTTGAATAATTCTACAACTCTTCAACAAAGGCAAGAAAAATATTGTGTAAAGTTACACGGAACACTTCAATAATTTACACAACTGATCGTCCACAGTGAACTGGTGGACTGTTGGTTAACCACCTGAGAAACCCATTGAAGAACACTTCAACCTCCAGACAAAGACAAGACTGAACTCTATCAAGGCATGTGGCAAGGAGGGAATTCCAGTAGAACTGTGCAAAGCTGCAGACCTAAAGATGATCAAAGATGGTGATCTGTGATATGTTGTGCCAAAAGCATATGAGCTTCCACAAATGAAGTTTACAACAGATTTGTTATCATCGTTGTCAATGGAAAGTTAATTTAGGTTTATTTGTGAACAAAATGCTGCAGTGTGGGTGGACAAGTTCACATTTCTGCACAGAATGACAGATATGTCCACTTGCTTGGAGACTGAACAGAGGACATGGAGTGAAAAGCAACTATAAAAGAGGAGGAGGGTTTTAGAGGCCAATGGGTTTTAGTAGGTAGGTACCAACTTCCAATAAACCTATCAGGAGGCAATTCTCCCACCAAAATCTTTGCTTTCTTCTTCAATGAAGATATCAGAGGCAAAGAGTTTGGCAGCTTCTTTTGGTGGAGAAGATAATGAAAATTTATTTCCTTCGGGGGCTTGGGTTGATGTCTGCGAGAGTGTCCCTGAAAATATTTGTAGAATGGATTGCTTTACATTGTTATCTTTACACAATTTCCTGTTTAGAAAAATTATTTTCTGGAATCTCATAACATTTTTTGCTGGGCTTTGATTCCTTACCCCAGTATCTTCTTACAGTGTATTAGTTCAAATGCTTCGCCAGAATTAACAAAGGCTCCACTTCCTCCAGGAGCACACATATGCGTGTACCCAACAGCTCTTCTTCTTTCAAATTCAGTAATACCTACTCCTCACATTCCATGGGTTCTTCGTGAGTCAGGTTTAAGATTCTTTTTGGTCAATTCACAGAAAGTGGTCATCTTCTACCTTGGCAACACCAACGGACCTGGAAAATAATTGATGCTTGATTATATTATCATGAGATCATGCTTTTCGACCCTTCACCTTTCACAATCTCCCGTTTACATTTGCTTAGAGTGGGCTGATTTCAACATTCAATCCAGAGCCTGTATTCGGAGTGAACTGCTATATATTTGCAACGCATTGATATTCATGCAATTTAAACTATTCTTTACATAAACTGCTGTGCTGTCAGCATAAAATTTCAATACAAGTTTCCAATCCAACAACATATATAGTCTGAAGAAGGGTCTCGACCCGAAACGTCGCCTATCTCCTTCGCTCCTTAAGATGCTGCTGCACCCGCTGAGTTTTCTCCAGCTTTTTGTGTAACCCAACATATATAAGATATCTATTCCACACAAATTTCATGATAAATTCTGGTTGGCAAATAATTCTCCAGGACCCGGTCATGTCTGGGTCATCATGACCTGGTTATAAACTGCAATGCCCTTCATCTGACAGCAAGGGTTTGCAGTGCATCTTATGCTAGATTCCGAAGATACATAAAAATGCAGGTGCTGGAAAAAAAGTGCTGGAGGAACTCAGTTGGTCAGGCAGCATCCATAGAGGAAATGGAACGGATCTTCTTCTTTTGTGTCCAATTTTCCATGTTTCAAATGTTGACATCGCTGCCATCGTCCATCCTGAAATGTACGCAAGCTTCCGGCGAAAATCAGTGGGAGCCATCACTTGTTGTAATTGATGATGGTGATAGCAAAATTAGCTCGGGATACCTCCATTCTCCAGCCCCGCCACATCGATTGCTTCTGCTATGGGGCTAATGGACAGATGACATTTGTGTTTGGATCCCTGTGTAGGTTAGAAAGCTGGAAAAGAGAGAAGTATAGCATGTGATAGGTTGGAGAGGGGCAGGTTGGCAAAATAAGTGAAGTGACAAAGGCTAAAGATGAAAAGGTGTAAGACAATGAAAGAAGAAGGGGAGTGAAATGTAAAGCCAGAGTGATGGACATGGCGTCTGAGCAGGTGGATTGGAGGGAGGATTTGGGGAGGGAAAGTAGAGGGGAAGAAAGAGAAATAATGGGACTGAAAAAAGGGCTGGGATGATGGGAGAGGGGTGGAAGGAATGTGTGTGCAACTGGGGAAAGAGTGGGATGTGGAAGGATTACGTGAAAATTAGAGAATTCAATGTTCATACCGTTGGGTTGTAAGCTACCCAAGTGGAATATGCTGCTCTTCTACTTTGCACGGGGCCCCCACTCTGGCAATGGAGGAGGCCAAGGATAGAAAGGTCAGTATAACATTTGCACTCGAAATATGAGTGTGTTGACCACAAACTTGCCAGGATCACATAGATATATGATGGCTACAAGAACATGTCAGAGGATGGGTACAATGTGGCAATAGATTCAGCAAGCTTTTTCACCCTCTTCAATGTACGGTCAGGAATGTGATGGAACATGCTCACCTACATGGGGTGAGGGCAACACTAAACAAACTCTCTTGAAGGCTGACATTACAAAGCAACCCCTCTTGAATGGAACAAAGCACTGGGGGAAACAAACATTGGAGATGATATAAATCTGAAAATAAACCAGAAAAGTTCTGAATCAAAACATAGTAAATTGGTTGGAGTATGCCATTTGGCCTGTTGAGCCAGCACCGCCATTCAAAAATGGTCATGGCTGATCACCCAAAGTCACTATCCCGTTCCTGCTTTCTCCCCATATTCCTTGACCCCATTAGCCCTAAGAGCTATATCTAACTCGTTGTTGAAAATATCCAGTGAATTGGCCACCAACTGCCTTCTGTGGCAGAGAATACCACAAATTCACAACTCTCTAGGTGAAAACATCTCAAATGGCTCATCCCCTATTGTTAAACTGTGACCATTGGTTCTGAACTCCCTCAACATTGGAACATTTTGGGGTGGAAGATTGCAACCTTCACGTGGTCCGCCCTGTTTTTTTCGATGAATGCAATCATACCCAGCATGCAACAATCAAATAAGATCAAATAGAAACAAGTTGTCCTACAACTTTAGGCTGTGCACGCCATACTCAAGAAGAAAGGGAACATTTTTCCTGCATCTAGCCTATTCAATCCTTAAGAACCTGGTGAAACCTACGCTGCCACTCCCTCAATTGCAAGAATACTCAATAGAATAAGCCGGAGCTGTGGGGAGTCAAACTTGGTTGATTAACATGGTCTTTGGCAGTTTTAAAATTTAAAAAATCCAGAAATGATAGAAGCCTGACTGAAGAAGGGTCCTGGCATGAAAGTTATCCAGTGATGCTGCCTGACCCTCTGGGTTACCCCAGTGCGTTGTGTCATATCTGGGATGATAATCCTTTTGATACAAGCTGGAAAGTTTGGGTATTTAAAAAAATGTTGAATTCAGTAGGTCCCGATGGCTGTAATGTTACCAAATTGGGAAGATGAGATTCTGTTTCATCATCTTATGCTGGATTAATTTTAATCTTATACAATAATCGCAGTATCAGGTGTGATCGCAGAAGACTGGAAAATTGCAAATGTTACTCGCTGTTCAAGAGGGAGCAGAGGATATAAGGGGAAACTATGGTCAGTTAGCCTGACTTTAGTGGTTGGTAAGATTATATAATCCATTATTAACCTGTTCACTGCTAAAAAAAAATGATCACTATTGACCATGACTCGAGTATACGCGAGGAGGGGGTCACTGAACAGGTTAAGGATGTGGTGTCCGAGTACTTAGAATCTGCATGGTTTTGGGAAGGGGGAGCGATCTTGCCTGACAAATCTGTTGGAATTCATTTGAGGAAGTAAATAGCAGCATGACAAAGGAGAGTCAGTTGATGTGTGTAACCTGGATTTTTAGAAGGCCTTGATAAGGTGCCGCACATAGGCTGCTAAAAAAAATGAGAGCCATGGTAATTGAGATAGGTATCTAACATGGATAGATGGTTGGCTCAATTGACAGAAGGCAAAGAGTGAGAATAAAGGAGATTTTTTTTTCTGGATGGCTGCCAGTGAATAGCAGTGTTCTGCAGGTGTCAGTGTTGGAGCTGTTTCTCTTCACGTTGAACATTAATGATTTGGATGAGGGAATTGAGACTTTGTGGCTATGTTTCTGGATGATATGAAGATAGGTGGATGTGCAGGTAGTGTAGATGCAGTGACTCTGGACATGTTGGGAGGATGGGCCCAAGAGTTTATAGCAGATGAATACAGGGTAGCAAAGTGTGCGGTCATAAACTTGGAAGTAGGAATAAAGATGTCGACTAAATCACTAAATAGTGAGAGGATTCAGAAATCAAAATGTGCAATCAAACTTGGGAGTGCTTGGTGCAGGATACGCAAAAGGTTAATTTGCAAGTTGTAATCGGTAGAAGGAAGGCAAACGCAATGTTAACATTTAATGTGGAGGACTAGAATATTGCAAGGATCCTGTTTGTTCATTTTAGCTCTGCATCCAACACCATTGTGCCAGAGCTACTACACTCTAAACTTTCCGAGTTGACTGTGCCTGAACCCCACTGTCAGTGATCACCAACTTCCTGACAGACAGGAAGCAGCATTGAGGCTGGGAAAGTACACATCTTGGACCTGCAAACAAACACTCAGCATAGGGCACCGCAAGACTGCGTACTCTCTCCTCTCCTCTCTCTAGACCAACGACTGCACCTCCACAGACACCTTCTGTCAAGCTTCTCAAGTTTGCGGATGACACAACCCCTGATTGGACTGATCCAGGATGGGGAGGGAATCTTCCTACAGACAGGAAGTGTCACAGTTAGCGTCCTGGTGCCGTAGCAACAACACTAGAGCTCAATGCACTTAAGACAGTGGAATTGGATTGTAGACTTTAGGAGAGCTCCCATCCCCTGCACCACACTCACCATCAACAACACCACAGTCACATCTGTGGAGTCTTTTAAGTTCCTGGGAACTCACCATCTCCAAGGACATTGAGTGGGGGGGGGCTACCATCGACTCCACAGTCAAAAAGGCACAACAGAGGAATGTATTCTTGTGGCAGCTGAGGACGCACAATCTGCCACATGCAATGATGGTCGAATCTATACGGCCATCGTAGAGTATGTTTTCACCTTCTCCATCATGATCTGGCTTGGCTCAGCCAGCAAGCAGTGACACCTGGATGGCTGCAGCGAACTTTGGCCATGTCTGATCTGCATAGAAGATTATTGGCTGCAACCTTCCCTCCATTGATTGAACTGTACACTGCAAGGGCCAGGAAGCGAGCGGGCAAGATCATCTCTGACCCCTCTCACCCTGGCACAAACTATTTGAATCGCTTCCCTCTGGAAGGCGACTCCCGGAATGTTAAAAGCAGCTGCCACAGCCAAACATAAAAAAACAATTTTTATCCATGAGTAGTTGCTCTACTCAACAGCCAAAAATCTGTAGCCTCCCTTTTGATCTGGTATTTTGTTGGTTATCACATGCTTGATCAATGGTGTTTTTATCATTAATGTTTTATTATTATTAATGTTTAGTGTTTTCTGAGTCATTCGTAAGTCACTGTATGTCATGTTACTTTGTGGGTGGCGCACCATGGCAAAGTCCTTGTATGTGAATACTTGGCCAATAAACTTTACTTACTCACTTTACTTACTTACTTAATAAACAGGATGTAATATGATGCTTTATCTGACAATGGTCAGATCGCATTTTTGGAGCAGTTTTGGGCCCCGTATCTGAGGAGGGATGTGCTGGTGTTGCAGAGAGTCCAGGGAGGTTTACGAGAAAAACTCAGATTGCTTATGTTAAAACATATTCATCAGCATTTTGGTGGGTACTGGGTCTCTACTCGCTAGAGTTTTAGAAAGATCCGGAGTCCTCAATGAAACTTACCAAATAGTGAAAGGCCGAGATAGAATTGATATGGGAAGGATATTTCCGCCAGTGGGAGAGTCTAGGACCAGAAGGCACAAACCTGAGAATAAAAGGGCGTACATTTAGAAAGGAGATGAGGATACATCTCTTCAGTCAGAGGAAGGTGAATCTGTGGAATACATTTGAAAGTAGGCATGCAGGTGCAGCAGGCTGTGAAGAAAGCGAATGGTATGTTGGCATTCATAGCAAAAGGATTTGAGTACAAGAGCAGGGAGGTTCTACTGCAGTTGTACAGGGTCTTGGTGAGGCCACACCTGGAGTACTGCGTACAGTTTTGGTCTCCTAATCTGAGGAAAGACATTCTTGCCATAGAGGGAGTACAGAGAAGGTTCACCAGACTGATTCCAGGGATGGCAGGACTTCCATATGAAGAAAGACTGGATAGACTCGGCTTGTACTCGCTAAAATTTAGAAGATTGAGGGGGGATCTCATAGAGACTTACAAAATTCTTAAAGGGTTGGAAAGGCTAGATGCAGGAAGATTGTCCCGATGTTGGGGAAGTCCATGGGACAAAGGGGTCACAGATTAAGGATAAGGGGGAAGTCTTTTAGGACTGAGATGAGAAAATTATTTTTCACATAGAGAGTGGTGAATCTGTGGAATTCTCTGCCACAGAAGGTAGTTGAGGCAAGTTTGTTGGCTATATTTAAGAGGGAGTTAGATGTGGCCCATGTGGCTAAAGGGATCAGGGGGTATGGAGAGAATCGGCATGTACAGGATACTGAGTTGGATGATCAGCCATGATCATATGAATGGCGGTGCAGGCTCGAAGGGCCAATGGCCTACTCCTGCACCTATTTCTATGTTTTTATATCCACAGGATGTTGAGGCCAAGTGATTGGGTATTTTAAAGCATCGAATCTCAGATTCTTGATTAGTATGGGTGCCAATGTTTATGGAAGAAGGCAGGAGAATGAGGTTGAAAGGGAAAGGTAGATCAGCCATGATTGAATGGCAGAGTAGACTCGGTGGGCTGAAGAGCCTAATCCTGCACCTATGACTTATGAAAACCTGTAGCCGCCAGACTTGAATGTCCAAGATCTGGTCCTCAGTAGATTGTACACATCCTGGTTCATCGTAGGCTTCAGGTTTGGGAACATTAAGATGCCTTGGTGAGAACACAATACTCCACACACTTCCTTATGAAGTTCTTAACAATCATGGTGTATTCATTCAGGTTCATTGCTGAGTCTTTGAACAGCGCCTGTCAACCGACTTAAGCCTAAAATTACTTATCTCAACGTAAGAATAACGCTGATAGAAACTGTTGTAAATATTTGTGCGTTTTCATTCTCAACTATAACACTACTCTCACTAACAGAGCAAAGAATGGAATACATTTATAAATATGTACCATCTCAACCAAAGTAATAAATAGAGCCAGGATGTTTAGGCGCTCAAAAACTCTGAAAAAGGCTGGCAAAAAGGCATAATAAAATGACAATAAAAGGCATTTAATGACAAAAAAGGCAAAAAAGGCTTGTATTTCCACCACTCAAAATATGGTTAAAAAATGATAAATAATGCTATTCTACATTAAATGGCCGAAGCCGAAGTTGCCTGGTTTGCACATAATTACTAAGCATTTTTTTCAAATTATCTGGTGTTAAACTATGCCGTCTGTCAGACAAAATATGCTTCAGTTGTGAAAAACTTCTTTCTACCTCAGCTGTGGTCAATGGTGCATACCCGAAACAAGCTACAGACTCTATATTCATGTCGATATCTTGTGCATTAGTTTGAGAACTTTAGCTATGTTTTGCATTTCTTCAAGGCATTTGTTAGCTAAAATTACTCCTTCACATTTTCCTTGTATATCTTTAGCTACATCACCAGAAATTTTACGAAATATCGTCAGTTACTTTGTTGAAAACCTACAAGTTATTCACTAATGTTTCGCCACGTTTCTCGAGGGAAGTGATAGCTTGTGGTGAGGTTTGCAAAATTGGAAGCAAATAAATACAAGATCCTGGTGGAGGGACTTTTCTGCATGATTTCACTGACTAATCTTGACTGCAGCAGATTCTTCTTCTTCAAAAACAGGTTGACAATTTTATTTTATCTTTTCAAAATTTGCAGCATAATAGAGTACAACAGAGAGCCATGCACCCCACCCTAGTCAAAACGGGCTGATGATTGGTAGGCAGATCTCGGGTGCCATTTCCTTGAACAAACAAATGCACATGTGACGGTGCTTTTGAGGAAGATTTTCTTGACATTGGAAACGATAGGTGATCGACATTTGGAACAAGTTACATATGTGCTTGACAATTGTATGAACTCCTTGAGCTCAGCATGTCAAATGCAACATTTTGGGGAATAAAACTTTAAGAGCACGAGCAGCTTTTTTCATGTATGGAGCTGCATCAGTCGCAAACAGTAGAACATTCTTGTGTTTTATACCTGCTGGCCAAAGAACAGCAAGTGAAGATGTAAACAATTGAGCAATAGTTGAGCTGTTTGACTTCTCCAATACTTTGGATGTCAACAAATACTCCTTTTATGGTTGACCTGCCTCCAGTGTAGTGATGACCACATTGGCAACATATCTCTCCACAGCATCGGTTGTCTCATCTATTGAGATATTTTGTTACATGCAACTTCATCTTTAATTTTTTGCACAACATTGTTGAAGTTGCTGTCAACATCATTTTTCCGTTATGATGGTCTATGTTTTTCCATTATGATGACATTATGAGGGTATATGTTTGTCTGTGTATTTCTCTAAAAAAACCTCTGTTTTCTAAGTTCCACAGTAGAATTCCAGCATCAATGAATGCCTTGCACAGATCACTCAAAAACTCGGGTTTGCGACTGGAGCCACCAGTAAATGTAGTGAGGAGACAAGCTTGGGTATTTCACTAGGTAGTCTACACCCCAGCGGTATCAATATTAACTTCCCTAATTTTAGATAGCCCTTGTCTTCTTCCTCCTCCCCCTCACCATTCCCAGCTCTCCTTCTAGTCCTACTGTCTCCGCTTCTTCCTTTCTTTCCCCCCTGCCCCCGCCGCACATCAGTCTGAAGAAGGTCTCTCCATAGATGCTGCCGCACTGGCTCAGCATCTCCAGCGGTTTTTTGTCTACCACGAATTTTCCAGCATCTCCAGCATTCTTTCTTTAAATAGATCTTGGAGAGGAAGACTGAACTGCAGAGGGCAACGGCATGAAAAAAATCGATAATTGAATGAACGACCAATGGTGTGGCGCTCCCAGTTTGCCCCGGTGTGGAAATGTTCTTGTAGTGGGGGCTGTGTAGTTATACTGTTGTTGTGTTGTTGATACGCGACGTTGTGTGTATATGTGGTGGAATAACATTAATATTAACATGTTAACAGAGAAAACGTAATTGTAATCACTGGTACAATTGGGAGAAATTAGAACAAAACCTTTTAGCAAAACAACAAAAAAAGGCTGATTTACGGTCACTTAGATCGTGAAAAAAAGGCATTATTGTGGTGAAATCAAAAAAGGCTTGAAAAGGCAGATGGCATATAGCAAAAATCTTGGCTCTAGTTATAACTGTTTAAAAAGGGCTCTGGATATTGTGTCTATTGAGGCTAAACACTTGATCATTTTAAGTGGTGCATTCGGATGCTAATTGAGAAGCTGGACAAACTACAAACTGATCATGTTGGTATTAAAAAGGCTACCACCATGGAAAGTGGATATAACTTACCTGAAAGGATTGCATACTAAGGCTGCTAAATGAAGCAAACGGAAGACAAAAATTACACAGACAACCTGCAGTGTGGCAACGTTTTCATCACCATTTATAACCAATGTTTCATTTAATTTGTTTATACTTTTTTTCTCACTGCGTTTTCTCAAGCACTCTCTGGCATTTTGTTGTTGATCTGACTCTATGTTCTCTCCATGATCAAACCAGGCGGCACTAGCAGAAAGTTGGTACAGCAAGATCCCATATAAGAACCGGAAGCCGATGATGATGTGAAGTTTGGTTTAATCAATGATGTTGAATGAGGAATGAATGTTCGACAGTGAGAATCTTTTTATTATTGTACATTGATTTTTTTTTTTGCTCTATATTGGATTGCACTCTAATCTTGCAGCATACTGCTGTTTTGCACTTGTATTTATTAGTATTGTATGTATATTGTTTACTCTGTGAGCTTCATTATGAACAAAGAATTTCATTGCACCTTGTAATACATGACAATAAATTAACCTGAGTCTCCTTGTTCTCATATGCATGTGGAGGAGCAGACTGAGCCCTTGCTATAAAATGTCAATTAACAATGTTTAAAAAAGAGAGGAAACTGCAGAGCTGGAAAATCGAAGGTAGACAAAAGTGCTGGAGAAACTCAGCGGGTGCGGCAGCAGCTATGGAGGGAAGGAAATAGGCAAAGTTTCAGGCCAAACCTTCTTCAGACTGATGTAGGGTGGGGAAGGGGTGAGCGGGAAGAAGAAAGGAAGAGGAGGAGCCAGAGGGCTACAGGAAATTGGAGAACAATGTTCTTGCCGCTGGGATATAATCTGCCCAAGCGAAATATGAGGTGCTGCTCCTCCAATTTCCACTGGTGCTCACTCTGGCTATGGAGGAGGCCCAGGACAGTAAGGTTGGATTCATAATTGACGTGTTGTGCCACTGGGAGATCTGAAGACAGGTTTCGGCCCGAAACGTTGCCCATTTCCTTTGCTCACATAGACCTGCGCACCCACAGAGTTTCTCCAGCACTTTTGTCACCTTCACTTAACAAATGACCTGGATTGTATCCTTAAGTGCTCAGAATGAATGAATCACAACTGATGGCTGAAAGGTGGAGTGTGAACAATTTATTAAAAGATTGACAGAGTAAGGTTTGGATTTCTCAATGGGGAATTTGTTTGCTATAGTGAAGATGCTGAGAAAAATGGAAGAGGTAAGATTGTAGGCTCACAGATAAGGCTTTGTCTTTCATCTTCTTCACGTTTATAATCAAACCAGTTACCCAAACCTCTTGGCACTTAGTCCCCTACATAATGCCTTTGGTTTTATATGACACACGTTCGGAAATACTCCTCTGAACTTGTACGCATTTGGCAGTGCCACATATTGGGAAGTCACAAAGCTTGATTATGGTATTTGTTCCACACTTAATTGGTTTTATTCTGATTACATTGTGTATTTACAAACTGACTGAAATATATTTTGAAACAAATATTAAAATTTATTAAGACATTTCTTTTAATCACACAATCTGTACTGAGGACATATAAACATTTTGTAATTAAAGAATTCTTGCATTTACTACAATAATGTTAAAGGACTTGACATAAGAAGTGTACAATCAGTACTATGCTATCCATGTAATACAAGTTCAAATATGTGAGCTGTAAAGAAGATTTATTCCTTTAAGAACATAAGTGCTTTCAATGCATACTCAAGATAAGCTTCACGTCATGACTGGTATTCAAATAAATTTATTAACTGAAGTCTTTTTGGCTACTATTACCAATTAGGTTCACTTAGTTTAATCAGTAAAATGTTAGTTCGAATAAATAAGCTGAAAAACACAATATACTAGGTAGAGCTTTTTTTTTTTATTTTTCTGAGGAGACTCAATTTGCAATATTTGTCCTTTTCTGGAAAACCATGAAGCATTTATTTAAATAATGAGCATAATGATAAAAAGGACGGTGGTGAGTGGAGAGTCAGAAACAGTAAGGCAAATGGAAAGGAATCAGAAGACCTATGACATGTTTGGCTGCAGGATGGAGTAATAAATGGCCAGGATTCAGAGGAAACAAACGAGACAAGACACTGCATGTTTGAATAGTAGAATATGAGAAAAGGAAGTACTGTATGCAAACATAGTAATAAAGAGTGATGTATTCAATTGAGGCTGCCTAATCTCTGCCTTAGCTTCCGTATTCGTAGGAGACCATTTTGCACAGTGATATGGCAGGTTAGCTCAATGTAGCAAGTTATTGTGTCCAGTATCATCAATTCTGTCCCTTTCTACTTGCCTGCTGGTTGTTGCTTGCTCCATGAGTGATATGAATTTCAACTGTAAACTCCATTCGAGCCGAAAAGTGACTCCCAGTCACCTGTTTGGGACTTATGAAGTCTAAGATTTGGTGAGAAGAAGTCAAAATTGTGAATTTCCATTTTAACATGAAAAACCACAAACTATCTCTGACCCTATCATGAACCAAACCTTAAACTGAAAATTGACTGAAATAAGACAATTACCAAGAATGAAAATAACTGCGATTTAAATCATGTCAACAGTGCTGGGACAAATGCTTAGATTCTCTCTTAACTAGATGATACCAATAGTACTGCTGCACTATTTATTAAACTCTAACAGAACAATTGCATTGGCCTCATGGGGATGATTTTCCTTAAATAAATAAAATTCTGCACAGATTGAAAACTCAATTTAAATATATCCAGCCGTTGCGATCACATATACAAATAGGATAGAGTTTATTATCCTAACTCTTACTTTCACCACAGCCCCTTCATCTAACAATCATTCCAGACATTCCCACCATGTTCAATGTGATCCCACCACCAGTCACATCTCCCATAGCCCACCGCCATTCCGCAGAGACACTCTCTCAGCGCGCGCTCCTTTGTTTGCTCATACCCTTCCGAATTCCACCCAAACTGCACTCTCCCCCAGGTAGTCTCCCCCACAACTCAGCTGTATAAACATCAGTACCTACAACTCTTTCTTTCACTCTCAGAACCAGGGACCCCAGCAGCATTTCATTTCATATGAGAAAGGATCATGTACACCTCCTCAAACCTAGACTACAGCATCGTGCCTACAATGGCCTTCCATTATATTTGTGCACAGCCTAGCGCGTGTAAGACTAGCGACAGTTCTGCTAGCTATCGTCCTGTTGCTAAACCATTTTGACTTCACTTCCTAAATTTAATTTATTTTTTTTTTTCTTTTTGTTTCATTATTTTTTTTTTTTTTAAATTTTTTTTTTATTTTTTTCTTATTTTTTTTTTTTTTTTTTTTTATTTTTTTTATTTTTTTTGGGG